>VXBX01008446.1:4868-25497 GCA_013400415.1 Scytalopus superciliaris | reverse complement strand
CCCCGCTCGAGTCCGAGACCCTCCCGCACCGCTCCGGGCCCCCACGCACCGGTCCCCTCACTCACGGCCCCGCTCTCCGCACAGATCCCGCACTGCTCCCCACACGGCTCCCGTCTTCCCCGCACTGCTCCCAGCCCCGATTCCCCCCGCACAGCTCCCACGCGGCTTTCCCCTGCACTGCTTCCCGCACCGCTCCCGACTCCTCGGCCCCGCTCCCAGCCCCGCTCCCCCAGTCCCGCTCCCGGCCCCGCTCCCAGCACCTAAAGCAGCTCCAAGAGAGATGGAGACCGTCTTGGATCAGGGCATGGAGTGACAGGACAGCTCGGAATGGCTGCACACTGACAGAGGGCAGGGGTGGATGGGATATTCAGGAGCCCTTCTCCCCTGGGAGGGTGGGCAGGCCCTGGCACAGGTTGCCCAGAGCAGCTGTAGATGCCCCATCCCTGGGAGTGAAGGCCAGGCTGGATGTGGCTCTGAACAACCTGGGCTAGTGGAAGGTGTCCCAGCCCATGGTAAGAGAGTGGAACAAGATGGTCTATAAGGTCCCTTCCAACCCAAACCACCCTGTGACATCCCGCTCGTGAGACCAGCCTTCCCAAAGCCCACAGAACAAATGTTTCCCTTCTTTGTTTCCAAAATCTAACGTAAATACATGTTTATCCCTAACAAATAAACGAGGGCGGAAAAACCTGAAAGCCAATCCAGAAGTATAAACGTAAACTGGGCTGCACTGAGTTACACGGTCTGTCTGGCTGGGGTACGGAATGGAAATAAAGCAGAGACAGTGACATGCAAACCAGGCTGTGAAATGTGTTTGCTGTTTGCAATCAAAGCCCGTCATCTGCAAGCCCACAGAATTCACTGCGGGATCCTCAGCTGCTTCCAGCTGACGTCTGTGTGTCCGTGCTGCGGGAGAGCCCCAAACCAGCACACTTCAACCTTACTGTCTACTGTAAAAAACACCTTTATTTTCACAGCACTTCACTATTTGGCTTTTCGTAATGGTTGCTGTTTTCAATTGTATTAAAAATCGTTGTGTAGCATCCAGAGTCATTAGGGGATGCTTTATAAATACAATTAATTATCATTATTATTATTATTATTATTACAGCTTTACAATCTCTCTTTTCTTGTGCCAAGACTTGCTCCCTAGAGGTGGTTCAAAGCAAGAGTTTTGTCTTGTTTTTATTTGTCCTGCCTTATCGGCCTTAATTAAGTATCTGGGCTCTTCAGGGCAGGGAAGCTCTTTTTTAAGTCTGCAGCCTTGAACTCGTTCAACCCATGTGGCAAGATAAATATTCTGTTGTAAAAATAATATTTACAACTGCAGTTATTATGTCTGGCCCCATCTTTAGTAAACAAAGCAGGAATAAGATGCTCTGAAACACAGAACAAGTGGAAAGCACTTTTCTCTCTAAAGAACAATAAAGCAAAGCGAGGAAACAGCTGCTATTCCTGAAGAATATCACACGGCGAGGTGAGACTGAACTGAGATTGCACCGTGATGGGTGGGTGTTTGTCTGCCCAGGTGCTGGTTCCACAGCAGAATCACGGATTCAGGATGCCTATTTGAGAACCAACTCGAGACACTGCAATTAGAGAGTCAGGACAACACCCCGGGCCTTTTAATAAGCAGTTTCTTGTCTATACAGAGCCAGTGTCCATCTGCGTTTTTCTAACTCCTGTTATTTTTTTCTAAGTACTGTTTATTTATATTGCATCCCCTTTGACTAGTATATATTGCATTTTTCACTACTTAGCAAACATTAATCCAAAGTATTTGCCAAATATTTGGCATGCGTTTGGCACGTGTTTTGCAAATACTGTGATTTCCCTGCATTTTTTAATGAACACCCGCTGTTTATTAGGGTCTTTTCACGGAAAAATACAAATACTCACGGAATGAGGCAGGGTCAAAGCGCTGAGCCCGAGGGGCGGAGACAAGAACGACTGGGAAAGGGGACCCGGATCCCCCCTGTGTCCCCTCCCGGGGCTGCGGGAGCGCCTGGAGGGACCTGCGGGGCTCCAGTGCCACCTGCCGGGGACACCGCGCCCAGCAGAGAGGCCACCCTTTCCGCAGGAAGGGTCACTACAGTTAGTTTAGGTCATTAGCATGTTTTGCTAATCCACTTACTCCTCCAGAGCACAGTAACTTTCTTTGCAACCAGAGCATCACAAGGAGAGCTATTTAAGGTGACTGTTCTGGTTTGTTCTCTGTGTTGAGAACCCCAAATCCATGTGCTGTATCCACTGATGGCTCTGTTCATCCGATCCCGTAGTGTGACACTTAAATAAAAACTAATTTGATTGCAAAATGCTCTTTAGTGTTTAATTTAGCTGTATCTTGAACTCCCCGTTGCACAGAGGGGAGCAGATTCTCCGTGGTATCTGGACATCAGCCAGCAATAGGGGACACACTTCAAACAGTTCAGCAGTTCAGTGTTTGACATAAATCCATTGTGTCCTGCCTTTTTTCTTATTTGGTAGCTCTTAATCGCGATGGTTCCAGACATGGTACATTTGTGGTGTTTATTTTAGTAGAAGGTTGTTGGCTGCATTTCAGAATATGGACATACATATCCAGAGAAAGCCCAGGGCAGCCATCCTTCTGTGAATCTGCAGGGGGAAAAAGGGGCTAATCATGCCCTGCAGATGATGCAAGCCAACTGCAATCCTTCTCCTCTCAGCTGCTTTCTACTGGATTCACATCAGCATCGCTGAGAACTGCACAGGGTCCCAGCTGCCAAAACCAGCTCCAGCAGGGCAAGCCATCTGCCTGCTCCAGCTGGTTTGGGGCCAGTCACACATTAACTGCTTTAAACAGGTCCGTGTTAAGGTATCACCCTTCCAAGATGCTGCTCCAGATTTGCTGGAGGTCTAAAATGACTAAGTCCAGCGATGTTACACTCTGGTGGAATTTGACCCTTCAAATTCTTCTCACTGGTGTCACAACCCTGTTAATATCCAGATTGCTGAGGGCAGCTCATGGTACCTTTGACCCCCCTCATCATCTGGGGCCTGCAGCAGATCAGCCCTGCTGAATCCCATCGGGCAGCTGGAAAGGTCCTTGTCCCCATCACAGAAAGGGAAGGGATGAATGTGGGGGCATCCAGTGGCAGGGCAGGGCTCAGCCTGACAGCTTGCACAGATCCACATCCCCCTTGGCAGCTCACAGAGAGGGGGCAGGCTGAGGCAGCGCCAGGTCTGTGCTGCCAGTGATGGGTGAAACCTCGGGGCACATCAGACCGGGTCCTGAGGAGCCTGTTCTGCTGCTTCCCAGAAAGATTGGGATTCATATGTCACCACAGAGATACAAAAAAACAAATAGAGTTGGTTTCAAACAGCAGCAGCAAAACACAAGGAGAGGTGATTTCAATCACAGCCCTTCTATGTGTGTTTGGCTCTCTGGAGACAAGTCCAGGACCTAGCTCCTGGGGCTGGGAGGTAGCATTTCTCCTCTGAGCCTGAAAAGACATGACTTTTTATTTTCAAGGTCCTTTTCCCCAGGTCTCTGCCTGATTCTCCCCCCACTCTTTGCCAGGCCAGGCTATTGATCTCAGCAGGGTCACCAGTAAACTTCAAAGGGACTCACACTTGCACTGCTTGTTGAGGGAGTATGAATGGCACCATCTGAGTCTTATCAATTCCCCTCTGGCTCCACAGGAGATAACAGCACCTCAGGAACCCTCTGGGCATCTCACAGCCAGGCTGCTGACAGTCACACCCCCAGCCAGGTCCATAACTACTTCTCTTTCCTCGTAGCTGCCCCTGCAGCACCATCCCACAGGCAGCACATGCCCCCAGCACCCACTGATCTGTTGGCCACGGGGGAAGGAAGGGTCATGGAGAGGAGCACCCTTTTGTCCTGAAATACCTTGATTTCATCGAGGCACATAAAATCAGAATGACTGCGACTATGACTCACCACTACTACTATACAATTTTTCATGATGTCACATCGTATCTAAAGGAACAAGGGGGAAAGTGAAACATTAACTACACTTTACATTTCTAGGTGGTGACAGCACAGCTATAAGGCACAGGGGCAGCATTTAAACAGCTGGAAAACCGAGTCCCACTTTCCACTGTAATTTTCCGTGCATTAGCAAAAGATTTGGTTACAGCTACTTGGTTACAAGCACCTTCACTTAGGTAGAATTTCACTCCTGTGACAACCCAAGCTCCTACTCAAACCAAAACAACTTCTTGGCAGGTTCTGGGCAAACACAGCCATGGGCACCCCAGCCCAGCTGTTCCAGTCTCCACATCCTGCAAGTTGCACCACTGGGCACTGACCTGCTGGGTGGGAATTCCTGGATCGGGAGGCAATCCCAGGTCACCCTGCTCATGGGGTACTGGTGGGTGGATGGAGGAAAGGGGGAGGCTGCCCAGAGCCAGCTGCCTGCCAAAGACACCATGATGTGCACGGCAGAGGGGACATTCCTTTGGTCCGGGAGCATCTGCTCAGATATCCCTGCCTTTGTGTGTTGGAACTCACAGCCAGCACGGAGGGGGTCCTAAGCCAGCGCCCTACAAGAAGGTCCCCAGTCTGTAACCAGCACCTGGGGGTCTCTGGACCTCTGCGAACCCCTGCTCAGCACATGTGAGGGCTCCTCACGGGGTCCACAGCTGATTGCAGGAGAGCTGCAGATGTCTATGAACAAGCAGAGTGGCGTCCCCTGCTCCCTGCACAGCAGGTCCCCAAACCCCTCTCTAACACAGACAAGGGGCCCCAGCCCATGGTTCCCGCACGGCAGTGTCCCCAGCGCCCCCAAAACCCCCACGGTGCGCTCCGGCTCTGGCCGACACGTGTGCGTGGCGAGTCCCCATCCCCGCACAGGCGGGCAGAGCGCGGCGGTGCATCCCAGCCCTGAGCCGGGGCGCGGATGCGACCCTGCCGTGCCATTCCCTGCCGTGCCATCCCAAGCCGTGCCGCTCCGCACCGCCCACGGCCCCGGGGGCGGGAGGCGGCCCCGGCCGTGCCCATAAGGCGGTCGGTCGGTCGGGGCGGTCTATCTGTCGGTCGGTCGGTCCATGGCGGCGGTGCGGTGCCTGCGGAGCGCTCGGTGCCTCCTGCCCGCGGGCACACGGCGGGAGTGCTGCGAGCTGGCCCGGCTGGCGGGGCCCGTGGTGAGAACCGGAGCGGGGAGGGACACGGGGGGAAACCCGGGGGGCACGGTGCCCTCCCGCCGGGGCAGCGGGGCCGCCGCCCGGCCACCGGGATGCGGAGCTACTAGCCCTGCCCGGCCACGGCCCCGCCACCGGGGATGGATGTACCTCCCGCAGCTGCTGCGGGCACAGCCAGGGTTAACCCGCCACCCCTCATGCCTCGGTTGGCACCCAGGTGCTTATTCCTCGCCCCAGGAGCTCCTGCTGCTGCCCAGCCTGGTCCCCGCTGCCCTGCAATAGGGCTGGGGAAGGGGAGCAGTGGGTTCGGGGTGGGGGGATGGATAAGCTGTTAAACTGCTCTGTGAAACCAGGCTGCAGCCCCGGCACTGCCACGTTACCCCTTGGGGGGCAAGCGAGTCACTTTGCTTAGTGCCAGCTCCTTGCCCAAGCTTTGGGTGCAAAGGTACCTTTATGACTCGCTGCCCTGAAATCCTCCCCGGACTGGAACTGCCGTTTCTCTGCAGGGAGATGCACCCCTTGGGAGTCGGCACAGACAGTGCTGAGCACATTTTGCAGAGGCTTCATAAGGCGAAACATGCACCAAAGCCCCGGTCTTAATCAATTGTGCATGAAATTTTTGTGCTTTTAATCTTTATCTGGGAAATAACTGCCAACTGTTAAACTTTTCAGACACCCTCCCTGACATCAGAGTGCTGGCTCGCTGTGATCGGTCAGCAGAGGAAGTACAGACTAGTTTCAGTTTCTGTAGCTGAATGCATCAAGCCCCCTCAGCCCCACCTGCAGCACAGCCTGTTCCTCCATGTGCACAGACAAACTCAAACCTGAACCTACAGCTGCCATTGGTTAATGATTTCATGTCACACCCCATGCTGGGATGATCGGGGAGGTACAGAGCAGACCCCCCCCGTGGGGATTACTCACAGCAGCAGGTTCAACATGCCCAGGCCTGGTGGCAGGACTGCATCTGCAGGCAGAGGAGAAGGGTTGGTTCTGCTCTTCCTCTGACCCCACAGAGCTGGTTCTCCAGCAGTTGGCTCTAGGCTTGCCAACTGCAGGGTGGAAAGGAGCATGAGCAGACCCTGGGCATGGTTTCCAGCTGTACCCACCCCTCAGTGGGTATAAGTGTCTTAACTCCTACCACCTGGTTTGAGCTGTGCCATGACTCTGTGCCCCTGCATAGCCATAGAGGGGATGCCCTTTTGCCAAGGGAAAACGAGGTTTGGAGTGCAATCTGTGCTGCAGCATCATTACACTTTGCTGTAGGCCCTGGAGAGGAACACACAGACTGGCCTTGGCATCTCTCCAGGAAGAGAGGATGTTGTGGTTTTGGAGGATGCTTTTCCACAGATGCACACAAATGTGAAAAAGCATAGGGATGTTTTGTTTTTCCTCTCTATGCAACCTTCATCCTGGGAAAGAGGATTTCTAGAGAAGCCCTTAAGCCTCACATAAATGAGGTCATCTGCCAGGTTGGCAGTGTAACACCAAAATACCACAGGGCAGGTAGATGTTTGCTTTGAAAGACAAAGCCACTGAGAGCCTGGGTGAGTCCTGGAGCTGCCTCTCCTGCCCCAGCAGTGCTGGCAAGCAGGGGCAGGTCTGCAGGACAGCAGAGCCCTGGCCTCGAGGCTTAGACAGAAACACCAGGGAACCTGACTGGTCATAGTCCAGCTCCTTGGGGAGGGGTGGTGTTCCACAGCCCCTAATGGGTCCCCACCTCACCATTTCCTTCTCCTCTCATCCTAGTTCTTTGCCCAACTGCTGGGGTTCCTGATCAGCGTGGTCAGCTCCATCTTCTGTGGCCACCTGGGCAAAGCTGAGCTGGGTGCTGCCATGCTGGCTGTGTCTGTACGTATTACTCCAATTCCCCTCGGATTTAAAACACACAAATTATGTATGACCAAAACAACAAAAAAAAAAAGAGAAAAAAACCCCAAACTTGTAGGAAGTGTATGTGGGGGCCCTGCACATCAGTACAGCCTGATGTTTGATCCACCAAACTGTTCTTTCTTTTACCCTGAGCACAGACATGAGAGGGGAGCTGAGCAGGCAGTGCCTGTGCCAGTGCAAGGCCAGCAGCTGGACAGGGAGCTGGAGCCTCTGACCAGCTCTCTGAACCCACCAGACTTGAGCATGTGCCTGGGAGCAGTGCTGTTAGGGGTCCTTTAGATACTCACCTCTTCCTAGAGGATCTTTTCCCCCAGCAGAGGGGAGAAGAGGCTGTTTAGTTAAAAAGATTTGTTATTCTGAGAAATAGAGAAGGGCTGGAAACTTCCCAAAAACTTGGAGCAGAACTGTCTACCCACCCAGCTGGGAGGGCCACAGTGCTCTGGACCAGGTTCTCTGTCTCTCCTCCAGGTTATCAACGTGACAGGCATCTCCATCGGTTCTGGTTTAGCCTCAGCATGTGACACACTGATGACCCAGGTCAGTAGCAGCTCCCCCTTTCCTGTGCTTGATGGGGTTTGGCTGGTGCTGTCTTGCCTCCTGTGCAGTGTGATCTGGGCACAAAGGGCAGGGGGGTGGCACTTTCCAGATGGAACAGGGCTACAGACAGCCTGGCTGGAGCCTGCTCCCTCCTTGCAGCTTCCCCAAGCAGCCCTGGGTCCCTTTGGTAGCCAAGGGATGTGCAATCCACCTGAAGGCCAGTGACGCCCAACCAGCCTGGCATTTGCTGCTGCAGGGCGTGGAAAATGCATTGAATCAGCCTGTTGTTGCCCTGAGAGTTTGCCCAGACCCTTTGGCTCTGTCTGATCCCCACCTTGATCCTCTCCCCTCACTCAGACATATGGCAGCAATAACCTGAAGGAGGTGGGCACCATCCTGCAGCGGGGCATCCTCATCCTGCTGCTGTGCTGCTTCCCTTGCTGGGCACTCTTCGTCAACACCGAGCAAATCCTGCTGCTCATCCGACAGGACCCCGAGGTCTCCAGGTCAGGGGTGAGATCCAGCCCTTCTGGATCGGACTTTTGGCTGTGGGTGGGTCGTTATGTAGTGTTGAAATCAAGCCTGTCTGGAGCTTGAGGACAGCAGTGTTTGGCTTGGCTCTTGCTTTGCTGTATTATTAACTAGGAAACAACTCTCTTTCCAGGTTAACTCAGGTCTATGTGATGATCTTTATTCCAGCACTTCCTGTAAGTCTCTGCTAAAGCTGTTAGAAGCTCTGTATCCCTTAGTAACATGAAGGAAAGGAGGGAAGGCCTTTGCTGTGTGGCTCACAGGGCAGGTTTAGGGGTTTACAGTGTGCCCCTTGACCTTGTGCCTTCTTGGATGTGTATTGGCCAGCAGCTGCTGGACCAGCAAACACGGGGTGTCTCATCTTCCCGTGCAAAGACTTTGCTATGGCCACATAAGCGGTGATGGACATTGGAACCAGGGGCTCCAGGCTCACTCTCAGCTCCAAGATAAAGGCTGGAGCTTGCTGTTCACACATTCACAGCTGCTGGGCTCTGTCTGGTTACTCTGACTTCTCTAAGGAAGATGGAATAAGGATCTGTAGGTTTATCCTTTCTTCCAAGCTTTCTCATGCTGGTGAGGAAGCATAGGAGATGTCCCACCTGGAGACTGATCTTTCTTCCCAGTGGGAATGAGAAATGACTTCTGTTGCTCTTGGTTTTGGGTGCAGTGCTGGTGGGTGCCACACTTCAGCCAGAGCACAGGAACAGGGTGTTGGGCAGGTGCTGGCTGGGGCACCCCAGGAAGGTGGGGGGGGGGACTGATGTGTCAGTGTTCGATGGTTATTGAACCACAGTCTGATGATGAACTGAATCCTGTCTCTTGCAGGCAGCATTTCTGTACCAGCTGCTGACAAGATATTTACTAAGTCAGGTATTGTATACCTACCTGGTTCTGGCCATAGATTAAAGGTGTTCCCAGTAACATGGATAAAATTGGGGTTCTAAGTTCATTCTGTTCTTGGGAGAGCTGTGCTGAGGAATGTTTGATGCACAGCCCCCCACCTGGCCCTGGGAGAGCTCACAGGAACCACCTTTAGCTGGTTCCATTTCCATTGCTTCTTCCCAACTGTGTTTTATGGATTACACCGGCTCCTAAGCCCTGCATGTCACCTTCTGCATGTCTAACACAGCCCAGCCTTACCTGGAACAGGAGGTGCCTTCTTGGCTTTCTCCTTGGGCGTTGCTGAAGGTCTCCTTTGTGTTCACTGGATGGGGCTTGGGCAGCACTGGGGAAGCAAACTCCAAAGTCTCTCCTTGGCTTTCAGGAGATCATTAAGCCTCAGGTGTTGACCGGGATTGCAGCCAACATCCTCAACGTGGCCATGAATGCCTTCTTCCTCTATACACTGGACCTGGGCATGGTGTAAGTGGGAGCAGGGGTGGTCAGTTCTCTCCCTGAGTGCCCAGTTCTGCCACCCTCTGCCCCCAGACAATCAGCCTGCAAAGATGAGGCTGGAGGGATCTGCCCTATATCTGCAGCAAGCCTTGTGTGGGTGCCAGCAGGTCTCTCCTGCTGTAGCTGAGGAGATTGGGGTGGATGTCACTTGTAACCTGCCTGTCTCCTCCTGCAGGGGCTCTGCTTGGGCTAACACTGTTTCTCAGTACACCCAAGCCATCCTCCTCTTCCTTTACATGTGGTGGAAGAAGATCCATGTGAAGACTTGGGGAGGTACAGTTATAGCTTAATCCTTCAGAATACCACTGTCTGGCCCTGGGACTTTGGCGTTGTCACCAGCCCCTGACAAAGGGATTGCCTTCCCCTCATGGTGGGCAGATGCTGTAGCCATGTCCTCAAGGCCTTTACTGTATCTCCAGATAATTCCTGCTGGACATCTTGCCTCAGGAATGCAGCATGGCACAGCAGCAATGCTATGGGGCTGCCCTGGTGATTGTCCTCAGAAAGTGTCCAGAAGAGCATATAGTTCCCCTTTGGGGGCAGAGAGGGAGAACCTGTGTTCATTTTGCTTGACCCCCTCATTGCAGGCTGGAGCAGGGACTGCCTTCTGGACTGGAGCTCCTTCATCTGGCTGGCAGTGCCTGGCATGATCATGATGTGTATTGAGTGGTGGGCCTTTGAGATCGGGAGCTTCTTGGCTGGTGAGTCCAAATCCCCTTTTTCCTCTGGTTCAACAGATCACCTTCCAGTTGTGGCTACTTCTTGAGTGTGTCCCCAGAGCTTGTCCTGCCAGCAGCCTCCTCACCCTAAGGGTTGGGTCTGGAGGGCACTACAGGTGCTTCGATCTATTCATTTGCCAGCAAATGAAGGAGGTGATGAATCTTTTGCAGGGCTGCTCAGTGTGGTGGAGCTGGGTGCACAATCTGTTATCTACGAGCTCTCCTGTGCTGCCTACATGGTAAGGGCTGGGTGTATGAAACCCCAAACAGCCTGGGAGCAGCCCCCAAACAGGGATCAAAGCTGAGGTGGGGAGCAGGGGTCGGCACCAGGCAGGTGATGCCCCTCAGGCCTGCCATGAAGCTGCACATCCAGGCTGTGCTGCAGACGGAAAATCCCTTTGCTGCAGCAATGCCAGTTTGTCCCAATTTCTCCACTGGGGAAGAAGAAAGTTGCTGCAGGCTCTGTTGTCACTGCAGGCTGTGCTGCCACTCCCCTCCTCTTGTCTCCTGCTTACTCAGGTGCCTCTGGGCATCAGCGTGGCTGCGAGTGTCAGAGTGGGCAATGCCTTGGGCTCGGGGGACGTGGTGCAAGCCAAGACCTCCTGCATCACTGCACTGCTGTGCACAGGTGAGCCCGGGTCCTGCAGAGTGGGATAAAAGGCAGTGAGCAGCAAAGGGTCCAGTTCCCCCCAGAGGAACCCAAACCTGCTTGTTTGGACCCTTCAGGCAAGGCAAAAGATCCTGACTCCTCTTTTCTGTTACAAACCTGGCACAAAGGCTGTGATAGTTAAAAATGTAGTTTAGAATTCTCTCCGCCCCCTCCAGAAGGTAGAGGGAGTATTTGGGGAAAGCATAAGGCAAACAGACTTGTCCTCTGCTGCAGTATCACTTGGAGGTCAGCCAAGTCCAATCCCTATCACAAGAAGCTCTTGAAGTCTGGGCCTGGGTAAGGAGCAGGATGTGCTGTCCTTGAATCTGACTCTTTATTTTTCTTTCAGGAGTTTTTGCAGTGGTGGTTGCAACGTTACTGGGAAGCCTAAGGGATGTGGTGGGATACATCTTCACCCATGACCAGTGTGTTAACAGCTTTCTTCTGAGTATTGTTACTGCCTGGGGGTGGTATTTATATGCCAGAAGCTGCTGACAGATAAGAGTTCATAAACTCCCATCTGGAAAACATGTTCCCCAAGGGTTCCTCCCCGTTGCCTGGCGTCACTGGGCAGCACAGATGCTTCTGACACTGGGACACTACCATGGTAGCAGGGTGGGATCAGGGAACTGGGACTGGGTTTTGCAGCTGGCTGAGGGAAACATGTAGGAACCAGAGTCCCTTTAGATCAGGTGGTGCTGCTTCTCCTGATCAGTATATACATCTTCCCAACAGGGAGACTGTTACCTTGGTGTCCAAAGTGATGCTCATCTTTGGTCCGTTCCACTTGCTCGATGCAACAGCAGTGAGTATTCCAGCATGTGGAGTGATTCCTCTCTGCAGGGTGGGGTGCTGTGGAGGGTGCAAAGCTGCCTGTAGCTCACTCTTGGCCTGTTAAAGTGAATGGAGAGCAGCCAATTGATAACAAACAACTGCTTGTGGTACCTACAGCACCTTGGTGTCCCCTCTGCTTGTAGTCGTCCCTTGGCATTGTTGTAAACAATCCAGTTTTTCCTCCCCTTTTCCCTTGGCAGGACTCCAGCTTTTTACTGGCTTCTCAAAGCAACACAAGTCAGCAGCTGGATGTTCAGAGATATTGTGTGCTCATAAACTCCTCAGATAGTAATTTTGGTCTGTCTCCTCCAGTCACGTGCTGGGGAGAGAGACCTGGGCAGCGTGGGAGGCTCTGTGGGATCCGCTGGTGGTGCCTGTTGGCATCGGCAGCGGGAGCAGCAGGAGCCCCACAGCCTGTGCTCCAGGATGTGGCTTTGCAGGACAGTGCTGTGGGTTCCCCTGTTCCCAGGGCTGTGCCAGAGGCCCCAGATCTCCCATGGTGGTACCCTGACAGGGGTTCCTCTGCCCCCTCTCCTCAGGCGACCTGCGGGGGCGTGCTGCGGGGCACGGGGAAGCAGAAGCTGGGTGCCATGGCCAACGCTGTGGGATATTACACCATCGGCCTGCCCATCGGCATCTCGCTCATGTTTGCTGCCAAGATGGGCGTGTTGGGTACGTGTGTCCTCTGCCTGGCTTTGTCTGAGCTGCCTCGAGCAAAGGCTCAGCCCTGGAACTCGTGCCCAGATCTTCCTTTGGATCAGTGGGGATGGATTGCACACTGATGTGTTTGGGGCAGGCGCCGAGTAGCCCCCATTTAACGGGGGCTGAGATGTCCCAGTAAATCCAGGATTGCTCCCACCTCCCCCAGGAGCTGTTTCCTCTCCCATCATGACATGGGGCAATGCTCCAACCCCACCGAAACCCCTGGGCATTTTGGCAGCAGCTGACAAAGGCCAGTTTTCCTCAAGCCCTCCCTGAAGTAACTCCCCATTGCTGCAGGTCTGTGGGTTGGGATGATCGTTTGCATCTCTGTGCAAGCCCTTTCCTTCTTGGCTTTTGTCATCCGCATGGACTGGAAGAAAGCTGCAGAGGAGGTAAGACCTGTGCTTCTCTCTGCAACTCTAAAGGTGCTGGGGGAGTGTCTGTCCTCCCCTGGGAGGAGGCAGAAGTGAACTGAGATCTGTCCCTCTCCTGTAGCAGGGGAGCAATTTGGTGCAGAGCATGCTTGTCTTGGGAGAGTGGAGGATTTTCTGGGCTGGGCAGGACACCCTGGCCCTGAGAAGAGCAACTCTTCCCTGTGTTTTTAGGCTCAAGTCCGAGCTGGAATGAAAGTTCAGCTGGAAGATGTGAATTCCAATGGCACAGCTGCTAACAAAACATCTGCTGCGGGTATGTAACCGGGCCTGACACCAGGGTGGGAGCCCAAATTCTCCACCCAACCCCTTCATTCCCTTCCCAGTCATGGCAGCCATGTCTATCCTAGAGGTTCATATGGCTGGAAAGAGCACAGTGCCTGGTGGTGGCTCTTCTGCACTTAGTAATTGGGGGTATAAGACACCCTGTCACTGTTCTGACTGCTCCAGGGAAGAGCCTGGGCTTCCAACCTGGGGACAGCTGCCACTTTGCTGTGGCATGTCCCAGTGTCCCAAGCCTTGGGGATGGACCCCCAGGACTGTCACTGGCTCTTGTGGAAGGCCCTGCCTGGCAGCGCTGGCCTCTCTGTCCCACAGATTACACCTCCGTTGCCACGGATGTCATGGACACCGTGGCCCTGCCTGGAAGCATCGTGGTGGGCGAGAGGCAACCTGAGCAGGAGCTCATCACCCCAGAGGAGCCTGTTGTTGTTGTCCCTGCTCATCCTGCTGTGGCCTGGAGGGCCCTGATCATCCGCCGCGTGCTGGTGGCTGCTGCTGCTGTCGCTGTGCTGCTGCTGGGCATCCTGGTGCGGCTCCTCACCAGCAGGGGTTAGAGCCAGTGGCACTGGGGAGCTGAGCACAGAGCAGGAGGGCATGTGCTGATGGCCCAGGAGGATGGTGTGGGGAAGGAATTTTCCCCCTGGGTTCTTTACAAAAAGCCTCTTGGCTCAGTTTCTGGTTAACTCACAATGTTTTATCCCACACTCGGAGTTCTTAAAGAGGCTGAGGATGTGGCAGCTGGGAAAAAAGTGCTTGAGAGCTGGTTCCTCTCCTGCACTGCACTGAGATGTCACTCATGATAGGTGGGAGCGTATCCTGGAAGGAGACAGGTGCCTCTTGCTGCTGTCCTGCCCCCTGGGGGCATCTGTCCATATCATTTGCTAACGGCAGAGGCTCCTGCTGCCCACAACACGTTTCCTCACGCACCAACCTGTGCCAGTATCTTGCCATGGCAGAGCCCACTCACAGCTGCTGTGGCAGTGCAGAGCGAGGTGGATTTTGCTGGAAGGTGTCTGGCTGCTGTTGGGTGCTGCCTGCTGGCCCCTGGCCCCCCTCTCCCTGTGGCAGGGCAGGCACAGGGCCTAAAGCAACTCTTCTTTGCACTTTTGTAAGGTGGGTTTTTGATACAATAAAGTTTTCTGAGTAAATGTTAGGCTGTTTAATGTGGTGTGTGCATGACCCCGGTCATTGGCATGACTGTGCTGTTAAGAGGAAAGACACAGGTCAGGCTTGCACAGGGCAGAACCTCAGGCTTCTGGCCCTGACGTTTGGGGCTGGCTCTGTGTAGTGTTATCACTCTGCTCCCCTCGGGTACAAAGGCAGAATTTGTGCTCCTCAGTTGCTTTCTGCACTGTTGTTGAGCACCATGGAAAGAGGGTGGTTGTGTTGCACCACCCTCCAGACCCATCCAAGAACTGCCATATGTCATAATGCAAACACCCCATCAATGCCTGCCCTCAGCACTGGGTCCCTCCAGCCCCGTCCCAGGCTCTGACCAGCAGCTTAGTGACTGCAACGTGGCACATGCTGGGCCCTTGGAGGTAAATCTCATGTAAAGCAGGTGAATAGCCCCTCTGTGTCACCCCACAACTCTCCTGGGGTGCTGGTGACCTAAGGTCTCCTGGTTTGGGGTGCTGGGAATGAAAAGCTGTGATGGAAATGAGCTTGAAACTGCCATCACTCCCATCACCCGTGGCCTCTGCCCAGCTGTGGGAGGATGTGGCAGACCCTGCCCTGCTCAGAATCCCACCAGTTTTGGGATGGAGGTCTCACTGTGCAGGAGCAGGTCTGGGCTGCAGCAGCAGCTCCCTCTGCCTGTGTCCCACCCGTGGGCCAAGGACAGTATATTTGGCCTGGGGGAGCTGTGCCAGTGAAACCCGACACGGTGGGGCTGTGCCAGGCCCATAAGTGGAGCCAAGAGGGCTGGCTTGTCTTGGCCACTGTGATGAGAGGGGCTGAGACAGGCAGCAGCTCACAGAGACTGCACACAGATCCAGGAATCCTCCATCGCTGCTGGAAGAGGAGGAGGACCCTCCAGCCCACTGGCCAGCGGAGCTGTTGTGGAGCTTCAGAGAGGTATGAGGGTTTGCAGACAGATTTGGGGCGGCTCAGCCCCTATGTTGGCTCAGGGCAGGCAGTAAATGCCTTGCTGGGCTCCTCTGCACTGCCTGAACCCTCAGTGGGCTCCCCAACTCTGTGCCCTGCCCTGACCCACTGCCCACACTTCCCACCAGCGGCAGGGAACTTTGGGTTGGATCATCCGGCCCTGGCTGAAGTTCACTGCACTGTGGTTACACATTGCTCACCCCACCGTGGTTTAACAGAGCGCGGAGGAAGGGGTTGTTCCACTCCCCTGGCAGAGCTGCAGCATGAAGCCTGAGAACCTCCCCGAGGAGAAGGGCAGCGTGAAGCCTGAGAACCTCCCTGAGAATGGCGGCATGAAGCCCGAGAACCTCCCGGAGGAGAATGGCTTCAGGGAGGCAATGGCCACTGGGCAGGACAATCTCACACCTGGGAGCTGCGAGAAGAAACGCCACTGGATTCGGCACCTCATCCCAGAAAACTTCTGGGAGGATGCAAAGAAGCTGCTGGTGCTGGCGGGGCCACTGGTAAGGATCTGGGTGGAGAAACTCCCCCCAGCACAACCACCCCTGCTCACCTCTGTCCCTAACCCTCATCTCTCCTCTTCTCTGTGCTTAGATCCTGATCCAGCTGCTGATCTTCCTGATACACCTCGTTAGCTCCATATTCTGTGGCCACCTGGGCAAGGTTGAGCTGGCCTCTGTCACGCTGGCCATTGCTGTAAGCATTCCCAGGGCCGGGCACAAGCTTCCCCCGCTGCTGGCACTGGGGTGGGATATAGGGATGCAGGAATGGCAGCAGAAAAGGACAGGAGATTTCAGACTCCCACTTTTCCTTTTAGCCCCTCTCCCTCCCTCAAAGTCTTAAATGCTCACCCTCACCCTTTGTTTTCTTAACTCCCGTTCCCAGGTTATAAATGTTACTGCCATCTCTGTAGGTTATGGTCTGACTTCGGCATGTGACACCTTGATATCACAGGTGGGTAAGGCATGCTGGCACTTGTCCTGGAGACACGGGGGTTTCCAGCATCAGCTGATGGTGCCCCATGGAGCTCTGGCTGCTCCTGCAAGCTGGGAAACCTTGTCCCCAGGTAGCAATCCCATAACTGGGAAATCCATGCTCCAGATCCTTCCTGGGTGGTCCTCAGGGCTGCTCCATGCTCTGGGGGGGTCCCTCTCCCCCAGCACCAGCTGACTTCACCACTGCCCCCTCACCTTGCAGACCTATGGCAGCAAGAACCTGCTGCGCGTGGGGGTGATCCTGCAGCGTGCCACCATCATCATCCTCCTCTGCTGCTTCCCTTGCTGCGCTGTCCTCATCAACATTGAGCAGCTAATGCTCCTGATCAAGCAGGATCCCGAGGTCTCTAGGTCAGGTGGTCCCATGGCCCCTTGTCTCTCTTCAGCGTGGTGGGGCTGAGAGGAGGGTGGCTGTGGCCATGCCCCTCCCTAATCCTGCCTCTGTGTGCCCCCAGGCTAACCCAGCACTATGTGATGGCGTTTGTCCCTGCCCTGCCGGTGAGTCCCTGTGGGCATCCTGGATGCCACCCCATTCCTGCTGCTCAGCTCTGGCTCATCTCATCCACCAATTTCCTTTGCAGGCGGTTTTTCTGTATAACCTGGAGACAAGATACCTGCAGAACCAGGTAGGTCCTGAAGTCCTCACACCCACGAAGGGCCAGCCCTGGCTCAGGGCTCTCTTCTACCATAAACCCAGGGGTTTCCATGCTCACCATTCCCGGTGATGAGACAGTCTTTGTCCCCACCCCTGCCCAGGTGCCCCAAAACAGCTCTGACCCTGTAAATCACCCCATCCCACAGCCAGGTGTGTTCATCCACCTCCCTTCCTACTTCCTCACATCACTGGATTTACCTCCAGCACTCATTTTTCCAAGTGGGCAACATCATTGGGAGTTTATTTTTAGTCTGGGAAAGGCACTGAGTGTGGGACTGGGGGCAGACCTTCCCACCTCCCTCCTGAGGCCCCGTCTCCTCTTCTTTGCAGATGATCATGTGGCCGCTGGTGCTGAGTGGGGTGATTGGCAATGTTGTCAATGTGATTGCAAACTGCATCTTCCTCTACGTGTTCCACTTTGGCATCACGTGAGTGGCACCTGTGTCCCATGGAGGGGAAAATGCGGCTCCTGGCAATGGCAAGGGAACACTGAGCATCTGTGGGGCACGGCAGGGAGGCATAAGCAGGATGGAGATAACCTGTCTCACTTCCTCCGCAGGGGCTCTGCCTGGTCCAACACCATTGCTCAGTATTCCCAAGCCATTTTCTTGTTCCTGTACATCATAGGCAAGAAACTCCACGTGAAGACCTGGGGAGGTAAGGGCAACTCCCCCACTCCCTCTTGTTCCCGCTTCACCCGAGTGTCCACAGAACTTCCACCACTCCTACCAAGTGTTCTGGAAAGAAGACAAACTCTGCTCGTCCTGCTGGTGAAACATTAACCCCAGCCCGATACGCCTGGGCACCGCAGCGCTGCTCCGGTGGCAGCGCGTCATGCGCCAGCGCTGGCACAGCTGCCCTGCCGGGCACTAAACATTAATTCTGGAGCAAGGAAACTTCCTGTTGAGGCTCCACAGGGTTCAGCCCCAAAGCTGGATGAGCACAGATGTAACCACGAGGTTGTCCTTAGACTCTCTGCTCAGGGAGGGATGAGCTGAGGGTTGCGCTGCTCCGTGGCTCTCAGCACAGCATCAGAAAGTGTGTAGGTGCACACTCTGCTGCTGGAAGTCCTGTGGAGCTCAGGAGCATTGCCCTGGTGGCTCTGGGAACAGGAATGGCACCCCTAGCTGCCTCAGGTGCTCTCCAGGATGTGACACCTGTCCAGTCTGGTCATCCCTCAGGTGCTGTTTCTCCTCTCTGCAGGCTGGTCCAGCGAGTGCCTGCTGGAGTGGAACAGCTTCACCTCCCTGGCTATCCCCAGCATGCTCATGATGTGCATTGAGTGGTGGACCTATGAGATCGGGAGCTTCTTGATAGGTCAGTGGAGAGGGGACCTGCCTGCCAGGCTTGACCCAGAGCAGTGCCTGCAGCAGCTGCAGAGGCTGAGGGCAGCCCTCCCCTGGGCACCCACAGCCAGCACTGACCCCCTCCTCTCCCCCAGGCCTGCTGAGCGTCGTCGAGCTCTCCGCCCAGTCCATCATCTATGAGGTGTCTGTTGTCGCTTTCATGGTAAGGGCTGGGGTTGTTATTACAGATCAGGGCTCTATGGAGACCATCCTGAGACAGGCATCCAGCAAAAATCAGCTCCAGCAAATCTTCATCTTCCTCCTCTGCACTTAAGCCTCTCCCTGCTCCTGCCTATCCCTCCTACAGAGATGCTTTATATCAAATCCTGAACTCCACCCCCCTCTCTGCTGGGTCATTACTCTGCTGTCACTGTCACAGTCCAGTTATCCAGACACATACACGAGCCTCAGCCCTGTGGTTGCAGATCCCCCTGGGGCTTGGCACAGCTGCCAGTGTGCAGGTTGGGAACGCGCTGGGTGCCGGAGACTTCGAGACAGCAAAGAGATCCTCCACCACCAGCCTGCTCTGCACAGGTCAGTCCACAGCATCCTGGGAGGCCTCTGCCTGGGCTCCTTCCAGGCAGAGCAGGAGCAGCGAGCATTTGAAGTCCTCTGCCTGCCTCTTCTCCCACTGCTCTCTCCCTTCAGCAGCTCTCCATTGGGGCCAGGCTGGGCTCAGCCCTTTGCTCTGTTTCCAGGGGTGTTCTGTGTAGCCACAGGGATCATTTTAGCCTCCACAAAGGATGTGTTGGGATACATCTTCACTGAGGAGAAGTGAGTGCCCCAAACTCCTGGCCTCAGTGGTCAGAGGCCAGTTCCCAGAGGTGGTCATTGCCTTTTCTCTGTCCCCAGGGAGATTGTTGACTTGGTGGCGTGGGTCATGCCTGTCTACATTGTCTTCCACTTGTTTGAAGCCATGACTGTAAGTCCCAGGGGATGCTGCTGTTTTCCATAGGGGACCTTGGTGCTGAGCAGGTCAGTCAGGAGTCCCTCAGGCTGCAGGTGAGCACTGGTGCCCACACCAGGACCCTGCAGGGCTGGGATCACCCTTAGGAAACAATGAGCGCACAAAAAGATGGTGACCCACAAGACTGGGCAGGGACACAGAAATAATGGGCAGAAGTGGGGAGTTGGCTCATCTCAGGCAGCAGCAGGGCTCCAAATTCAGCTGAGCTGGCACTCCCTGCCCCAGCCCCTCTCCCACCAGGGTGCCTGTGGTGGGGTTCTCAGAGGCATTGGGAAGCAGAAGTTTGGAGCCATCCTCAATGCCGTGTGCTACTACGGCGTGGGCCTGCCCCTGGCTGCTGTGCTGCTCTTCGTGGTCAAGATCGGCGTCATAGGTACCGACCCCCGGGCATGCAGCTCTCCCCCAGCTCCACTGATAGCTCACTGTGACCCTCATGCCTGGGGACTGGGCACACTGGGGTGGGCTGGGGTGGCCCCTGCAGCTACTGAGAGCTTTTACTTGTACTGGGAACTCGTGCTGGCAGCCCTGCAGCGGGCACCTGTGGCCACCCCATCCCTGTGTCCCCGCTGAGCTCAGGGACATCCCTGTTCATGACCTGCCTCCCCGAGGTGCTGTCTCGGCTGGGTTTGCCCTGGCTGACACAGGCATGCCCTCTGCAGGCGTGTGGCTCAGCATGCTCGTCTGCGTCTTCATCCTCTGCACCTGCTTCCTCATCCACATCTCCCGCATGGACTGGAAGAAGGCAGCGGAGAAGGTAATCCAGGGAAGGTCCTGGCTGTGATTGCAGTGGGATGAGACAGCAGCATGGGCTGAGTCTGTGCTGTCCTCCAAGCAAAATCAGTGCTCCTGTGACTACATTCCTTTAGTCAGCCCCCTCCTGCACACGCACTCAGTGGCCTCAAGGGTTCCCTCTGCACCTGATCCCCCCACCTGGCTGAGGTGCCACCCTTGGCTGGGGGGACACGAAGCACAGAGCAGAGCAGGTGGGATGACCCAGGCTACCTCAGCCCTGCAGCCCTGAACATCCCCTTGTGCCCCAACAGCTCCACTGTCTCTCTGGAGCTGATCCCCACGGGAGGCAACACTGCCTTTGCTCGGTGGGGATTCCTCACCCGACCCAGCCCGTTCCCTCCCCAGGCTCAGTGCCGCGCAGGAGTGACGCAGCCGCCGCTGGAGGGGCCGAGCCTGGGCCCTGAACCCTCTGATGTGGCACTTGCCCCCCAGCCCCACACTTACCTCCCTGCCAGAGCGGTGCTGGGGAGCGTTGGTATGGCCAGCTGGGCATGGTGGGAGGGGGGAGCTGGGCACTGTGTGCAGTGGAAGGGTTGGGTCCAGGAAGGGTTCCCAGGGACTCAAAGAAAGCAGCTGCAAGCCCACAAAGGGGTGGGGGGGTGCAGCCGTGGTGCTGGTGATGGCCTCAGTTAGTGGGAGAGCAGTAATTACAAATGTGGGCTTGGGGG
>VXBX01008445.1:80305-91013 GCA_013400415.1 Scytalopus superciliaris | reverse complement strand
TTCTCAAATCTTCGCTCGAGAAGTCCAGCCATGATTCTTTTGCTCACAGGATAAACTCTAATTTCCGCAGGGCTCCTGCCATGGCAATTCAATAGGTCAACTTCAGAAGAATGCTGGCTCCAAAATAAGCATACTGAGATCTGTCCATGTTAGTATCCATGCAGATGGCATCTACATGATAAGGAATTTTTTGGGAGCAAATGGATAGTTAGCCCTATTTAAACCTTGCACTCATGGCAGTGTTTCAAGACTAGCAAATTTAGCTATGCCCACAGAGAACAAGCTACCAAGTGAGAACTGAATTCTATGTAGAAAGTCTGCTGGACTGACTTGTAATTGTTTTAAGGAGCATCCAGTTCTTGAAATCTCTTGTCCATATTGTATGTTTTTAGATGGTCCATTTTAATTAAGTGGTGGGATTTACACTGTCTCCTATAATATACTCCTGGAAAAGCTGGCAGCCCATGGCTTGGACAAGTGTACTCTCTGCTGGGATAAGAGCCGCCTGGATGGCCAGGCCCAGAGAGTGCTGGTGAATGGAGCTGCATCCAGCTTGCAGCCGGTCACTAGTGGTGTCCCCCAGGGGTCAGTATTGGGCCCAGTACTGTTTAACATCTTTCTTGATGATTTAGATGAGGGAATTGAGACCATCATTAGCAAATTTGCTGATGACACCAAGTTGGGAAAGAGTGTTGACCTGCTGGAAGGCAGGAGGTTTCTGCAGAGACATCTGGATAGACTGGAGAGACGGGTTGATTCCAATGGGATGAAGTTCAACAAAGCCAAGTGCCGGGTCCTGCACTTCAGCCACAACAACTCCATGCAGCGCTACAGGCTGGGGACAGAGTGGCTGGAGAGCAGCCAGGCAGAAAAGGAACCTGGGGGTACTGACTGACAGGAGGCTGAACATGAACCAGCAGTGTGCCCAGGTGGCCAAAAAGGCCAATGGCATCCTGGCATGTATCAGGAATAGTATGACCAGCAGGACCAGGGAAGTGATCTTTCCCCTGTACTTAGCGCTGTTGAGGCCACACCTTGGGTATTGTGTTCAGTTCTGGGCCCCTCAGTTCAGGAAGAATATTGAGGTGCTGGAGCATTTCCATAGAAGAGCAACAAGGTTGGTGAAGGGACTTGAGCACAAGCCCTGTGAGGAGAGGCTGAGGGAGCTGGGGTTGTTTCATCTGGAGAAGAGAAGGCTTAGAGGTGACCTCATAACTCTCTACAGCTATAAGAGAGGTTGTAGCCAGGTAGGGGTTGGTCTCTTCTCCCAGGCAACCAGTAACAGGACAAGGGGACATGGGCTTAAGCTCTGCCAGGGGAAATTTAGGTTGAATATTAGAAAGAAGTTCTTTACAGAGAGAGTAATCAGGCATTGGAATTGCCTGCCCAGAGAGGTGGAAAACTCACCATTCCTGGAGGCTTTTAAGATGAGACTGGACATGACACTTAGTGCCATGATCTAGTAATCAGAGTGGTGTTTGATCAAGTGTTAGACTTGATGATCTCAGAGATCTTTTCCAGCCCAATCGATTCTATGATTCTATGAGTCTATGATTCTATATAGTGTAGATCTGTCTTATGGTCTGCAATGATTCACATTAGATATTTTCATTCAGGTGCTCTCTGAATGCCTTAAAACCTAGTACAGGTCTTCCGTCCCTGTTAATATTTCACATTCTGTATAGTACATACAGCAAATAGTAATTTAGACTTGCAGAAAATAAATATTTGCTCTCTCTCTGACAGCAGACAAATAAAAATGTCTGGAAAGACATGGGTCTATTTCTAATAGGTTCAGAGAAGGGCCAAAAAAGAAGATCAAAGGGATGGAGCACATGCTCTGTGAGGACAGGCTGGGAGAGTTTTGTTTTTTTGGACTGGAGAAGAAAAGGCTCTGGGTAAACCTTATTGAGACCTTTCAGTACTTAAAGAGGTCTCATAAGAAAGATGGGGACAGACTTTTTAGTACAGCCTGTAGTCATTAGGACAAGAGATAATGGTTTCAAACGATATATATATATATATATTTATGGAAGAAATATATGAAAGTAATTTTTTTATGATGAGAGTAGTGAAGCCTTGGAACAAGTGCCCAGAAGGTGGTATATCCCCCATCTCTGGTAACATTCAAGGCTGGGTTGGATGGGGCTCTGGACAACCTGACCTAGTTGAAGATGGCCCAGTTTACTGCAGGGGGATTGGACAAGATGACCTTTAAAGGTCTTTTCAACCCAAACCATTTTATGGTTCTATGAATATAGGAACACAAGATTTTATGGATATTTTCTTAAGCTGCAATATTTTGTGATTCAAATTTACACATACTGAAAATAGCATCTTTGGGCTTGATAATCCTGAATTATCTTTCTTCTAAAAATGTATCTAATTCCTTTCTGAAGCCGTGTGATCTTTTGCTAGTCAAGCAGCATGTGGAAAAGAATTCCATTACTTAATCATCATCATGTGAAGAAGTGTCTCCTCTTGCTTATTTTGAAACTACCACTTAGTTTAATTTGTTCACTTTCTCAAGTAGGAACTTCATATTCTGTTGACCTATTGAGTGCTACTCATGATTGTATAGACTTCTATCACACCTGTTTTTCATGCTAAAGAGTCCTAGGCTTTCTAGCTCTTCCTTCAGTGAAGGCTATGTCTGGAATTACTGGTACCAGGTCAGTAAAATGTTAATGTCCAGATGGTAGCTTTTGGAGGAGAAATTCTCAAGACAGTTCTAGTTCTTCCTGTGAATCATGTCTTTTCTTTCCTCTCCCTATGCAATGATATTTCTATGTTCTTGACCTGGCCTACTGCTTCTGACTTGTATGCAGTCTATCACACTCTTAAATTCTAAGCTTTGAGTACCATATAAACGGATCTTTTTTCCTGGCTAGGAGTCTACAGTCAATGGTATTGTAAAGATTACGACTCCCAGTGGCAGTCTCAGATCTAATAAAAATCTTAGGTTTGTGTATCAAACAGTGGTTTTAAGGATCCTTAAACAGTTTCAACATTTGTTTTTATTTAAAGAATGTGGTCATTGGAAGGAGTAAGCCAAAAAGGAACAGTGAGAT
The DNA here is from genome assembly GCA_013400415.1 of Scytalopus superciliaris. NCBI lineage: Eukaryota > Metazoa > Chordata > Aves > Passeriformes > Rhinocryptidae > Scytalopus > Scytalopus superciliaris. Next base: position 87,942 of record VXBX01008445.1, on the reverse strand, counting down.
GTTTGGTGTACACAGTTCTGACTCCTTTCAAACATATTTTCAATATGCAGAAATAAACCCAGTCTCTTTCTCTATTTTTTAACACAGATCACTTCAAAACAAATCCCAGTGATTATTCTGTCATGGCTCGACTTAAAGTTGCCTCAATAGTAGATTGCCTGAAAACTGGACCTTTGCTTCATTCTGAAAAAATACTCACCTCTCACTGCTTCAGACTTTTAAAACTGTGTGAGTCTGTCAAACAGGAGGGAAAAAAGAAGACTAAGTACCTGCTGGGGAGTCCATCTGTCAGGTGGTGATGCTGAATTAACTTTCTATATAAAAGTAGAGCTCTTCTTCCCTGGTGAAGTGTCATTGCTTTGGATTTTCAGACAAAATATCAAATTTATTTTTCTTACTTTGTAATATTGGGACTAGAAGGTTTTTTTATATTGCTACTTTTTGTTTGGTTTAGATTTTCTCATGTTTTTTATTATTTTTAAGATGCCTGTGTGGTTTCCAAAACCTGTGGGCAGACATATGATGCTTCAGAAGTCAGGCACCCAGTTCTGGGAGAGTCAGTCATAGCATGCTAAACTAGGCATCAGTGCTCTAAATACATCGTATGCAGGACAGTAAAGCTCTGACATGCAGCTTTCTTGAGTTGGCAAAGAGCAACTGAGACTCTCTTTCCAAGAGCACTTTAGTATCTCCCTAGAACAGAGGTTGCATTGCTCTAGGGCCAATATTCAGTCCAGCAGACACCTGGCTTCCAGACCTGAAGTACCCAGCACCTCCCTGGAAATGAGTTTCTGGCAGTTCTTATTTTTGCTCTTGTAGTTATTTGCTCTTTGATTCCAATTTAAAATAGATAAAAGGCCCTGGGTGTTGATATTGACAAATAACTCCCTCAAATATTGAACATTTCAAGACCTTAAGGATGTGAAGCTTACTTTTCTTGAATTTTTTTCCTAAACTTAGATTTCTAAGATTCATTTGCAATACCACTGGCTGTACAAAGGTTTTTCCTAATGCCTGCCCAGCTGTTTTCATATTCCTCTGAAAGAAGAATAGTAGGCAACCTTTGCCCCTATTTTAGACATCCACATAACTAAGAAATCCCTTTCAGTGTCTCACTCATGTATAGTAGTGTATCTATTTCAAAGCATTTCCTCTCCCAACTCTTATGGCAGTTGGTCTTTTTATTATCCAAAATGTAATGCTATAGAAGTATTAAACTTTTTGCTACAACTGAAGAAAAACAGAAAAATTACATCTGAGTTGTATTTATTCCCATTGACATAGCTGCTTTGTTTTTCTAGAGGGAAAAATTGAACCTCCAGACATCTTGCTAGTCATAAAACTACTGAAGCAGGGTCAGGCATTTCAATGTGGAGATAAAATGTTAATAAATGGGGGCCATTGTCCCACACTCAAAAATTTATGCACTACATCAATATGGGATCATTCTTTTCTCGGTTAAATTCACCTAGTAATTTCTGACTATATTCATTGCCCAAGGATATATTTCCTTACAGTAAAATATCACTAGTTGAGCATTTTGATAGAAGAAATGCAGACTACAATTTATAACCTACACAATAATAAGTGAATAGAAAGTTGTCCCTTGGAAGAAATGCTACAGGATATGTAAAAATACAATATTCTGTTTCAATTACTTATGCCAAATAGTGTTGGAAGAAATCCCAATTGGAATTCTAGTGCCATTTCTGAGTTTCTTCATTCTTGCTTCTCTAAGAATGTAAAAGCAATGATGTATCAACAGTCAAGGTAATGCAGGATAAATACAATGTTATAAAAATCTTGAGATGATCAAAGTAATTTTGAGGGCACACACATCTATATTTTGTACAGATCTAGACATACTGTTGTAATACATATCTTTGCCATGGCATCACTAATTAAAGGAACATGCCAGTAACATGATGATTGTCCCCCCCAGTTCTACTCTTTAAACAGAAATCTCTCTAAGGCCTTTGTAGTTTTGTATCGGATACAACACTCCCTACAAGAAGTCTATGTTGTAAATAATGAAAGACAGAAAAAAAGATTGATTTTCTTGAAAATGTTTATTACCAATTATATTTCTAGAGAGTAAAGTTTCATTAAAACCAGAATTAAAAGCCTTTTTGATCACTGTTGTAATTCATACAAGTAAAATAAATCTGGAATGTTTGGGGAAAAAAAATCATACTGCAACTTTTGATTTAGGGAGTTTGTAGTGGGCAAATAATTTGGCAAGAGTGCCTAAAGACATACTTGGAAAGAACTGCAAATTGTAACAAAAGGGTTATAGTTATCCTAGGCTGCATTTCAAGGAAGTAAAAAGTAAGATGTTTTCATAGCTTCCTGAATGTAAAGGAACATACTTATAGGGCAATACTACAGGAATGTTAGATTACTATAGTTCTAATACCATATTTTTCAATGGAAGAAAATGTTGGAATACTGTAGAATGTCAGAAACCTTCAGGGACACAAACAGTACTTTATGTTTACTGAGAGCCTTTAGGAGATCAATATACTTATCTCAACAAAAAGAGGACTGAGAGGTTATTTGATCATAGTTTCTAACTGCCTTTATGGGGCAAAAGTACAGAATTTTAAGGAAATGTTTAATCTAGCAACAAACAATACTATGGAAAGAAAAGATGTAAGCAGAAAACACGNTTTTTTTAATGCATGGAAAGAATATCCACTAAAGCAAAACATGAAGACAAGGGTAAATTCCTCATATTTCAGTCATCAAAGCCAGACTGAATGCTTCTGTGGAAAAACCCAGGCACTGGGTCAAAGCTGTGGCCTTGAAATCAAAATTAGCCTACATGACTGGCCCTAATCACCTGTGTCCTTATAAAGAACTTTTCCCTCTAATTTGCTGTTCTGTGTTGCCTTGTATAATTCTGGCTGCTTTCATTCATTTATTTAAACACTGCTGCTAATCAAGCCACTGTATTTATAGTGATCGATGCACAAACAAGGGTGTAAAATATTTTCATATGTACCCTCTAATTTGGATAAGTAGATACATGGATGAATGCTGAGATACCCCAAGGAAATTCAGCAAAACCATGTGAGGACATTATCAGCAGACTCTGGTAGATTACATAGAATAATAGAGGTTAACACTAAAAAAGAAAATTGTTTCTGATAATGTAGATGATACTCATGTCCAGAAGACGACATCTTGTAGCTGTTGCAGTTGACTTTCTACTAGGTCAGGACATATATTTAACTTTGTGTGTTTGTATGAAGGGACAGATATTTCATAGCCCCAGTCTCAGTGGGCAATAAATGCAAAGTCAAAATAAAGTCATTCCTCACAAAAAATATACCACCACCTTTTCTTTTCTTGGGAAGCGACCAGAGGCTCATAGGCAAGGAGACAGTTGTAGAACTTTCCAGTTGATGTTCTGTGACAGCTGATGAAGAGATCTTGGGGTACTGGCTGACAGCAGGCTTGATAGGAGTCAGCAATATGACCCAGGCAAATCCTATGCTGGGATGCATGAAACACAGCATAACCTGTTGGTCCAAAGGGATGATTATAGTGCTGGTTGCTGGAGGAAATGGGGCTGAGGAAGGGAAGTGGATGAAGAGGTGCTGATCTCTTCTCCTTGATATCCAGTGATAGGACATGCGTGAATGGTTCAAAGTTGTGCCAGCTGAGATTTAGGAAGCATTTATTTCTTAAGCAACTGGTCAAACACTGGAAGAGGCTTCTTAGAGAGGTGGTTGATGACTCCATGTCTGCCAGTGTTTGAGATGAACTTGGACAATGACCTTAATAACATGTGTTACCTTTTGGTCAGCGCTGAATTGATTGAAGCAGTTGAACTTTTTAAGAAGAACATGGGACTGCTGGAGTGAGTCTAAAGGAGGGCCATGGAGGGCCATGATCAGAAGGCTGGAACATCTCTCCTATGAAGACAGACTGAGAGAGTTTGGGTTGTTAAGCCCAGAGAGGAAATGGCTCCAGGGAGTCTTTTCATCAGTCTTCCAGTATCTAAAGGAGACTATAGGAAAGCTGGAAAGGGACTTTTTACTAGGTATGTGGTGATAGGACAAGAAGCAATGGCTTTAGACTGAGAGTAAGTTTAGATGAGATGTTAGAAATTCTTTACAGTGGGGGTGGTGAAACACTGTAACAGGTTGTCTAGAGAAGTTGTGGATGCCCCATCCCCAGAACTGTTCAAGGCCAGGTTGCATGGGGCTTTGGGCAATCTTGTCTAGTGGAAGGCGTCCCTGCCCATGTCAGAGACTACACTGGAACTAGATGATCTTTAAATTCCCTTCCACTCCAAATCAGTCTATGATTCTGTGATTTTATGGCTGTTGTTGGACTCTTACAGCTGAAATTATCTATTCCACTCTATTTTATAGTGTGACCTTCAGATCACTGAGGCAATCTGCCTTCCTAGCAGGAAAAGACATAGAAAGCCGCATGAAACACTCATCCAAGCTGATTTCCCACAGCTCAGTCTCCAAGGACAACATGGGTAAACAGTTTGCCCAGTCCATACACCAGTTCTGCACTGACATCATATAAGAATTTTGAAGCAAATTCATCACCTCAGGGTTACTATATAATAATACAGGTGTCACAAGCAACTTCCTTCCCATACCTATATGCCAACTCAATTATCCAAAGAAAAAAGATGTTCTTGCAGAACCACTTTATATCTCAAACACTGAGCTGTCTGTCTTTGCAGGAATTGCTTGAATTATTCCTGTGACTATCAAAGAATATCCTCATACAGGCCTGAATACCTGCATTTACAGGAACTTGATCTCAAAGTATGGCTAAGTGGAACACTTAGTGCTTAAAATGGCAGCAAACTTGTGCTCATGATATTCATAGGTAGAGCCATTCTAAGCCATTCCTTTTATCCTTAACTCTTCCACACCCGCTTCCTTAGCAACTACTCACCTAACTGCCTACAGAGACTCTATTTTAAAATTCAGATGATCATGTCACTGGAGACACCTTTACTTCTCTGACACCTCTAAATATTTTTCATTACCCTTTACCACAGACCCTGAAATGCCATCCCTTTCCTGCCCTCCCTCCCCTCCTCTCCCCCATCACCAGCTGGTCTCTTCTTTTGCTATCTTCTATTCTTCTATCCTACTCTTTTTCTCCACCTCCACATATGCATTTAGATACATATCCACTGCATTTCTTTGGTTGTGCTAAGTTTGTATTTTCACTTCCTTACAAAGTGTTTGAAAATATGGTTGAGTTTTCATTAATTAAAGGCTATAAAATATCCCAAATTATGCCATAAAGAATAAGGCAGCAAAAACTGTTTTTGAAAGTACTGGGTTGTGGTCACTGATGGAAACCCATCCCTTTAGCCAAAGAAAAGGGGCGTAGACCACGTGTCTTGTTACTTAGATAGTGCTACTACTAAATAAACTAATAAAGATCTTCAGGAAGGATGAAACCATGGTTCTTTGTGTGTTCTTTAATGATGATATCTGCACATTGTGGTATCTCCCTATGGTAGCAGTTTCCAGACTTGCCAGCAGTTACACAGAAAAAAGGAACAAAGACTGTGTCTGTTTCTAAATGTCATACCTTCACTGTGCAAAGAACTCATGATACCAAGACTGTGTTTGGACCATAGCTCCCTATTATATGGCAGAGGGTAATAACTTTTAACAGTACTACAGTGCAGAAGACTCAGCACCTAAGTCATGTAAGACTTGTCTTACAGTGGTATTCTGGTGATTTCACATAGCTATTTTTAAAGAAAATGTAGGACAATGTACTGGATTTCTATTCTATGTTCCTAAAAACACTTCTGTGAAACAGCTTGACAGTATCTTCACTATCTAACCTGAGGCATGAATGGCTTATTATATTAATTAAAGCACCATTATGATTAATAGCTCTCTGTGTCAGTCAAAGGGAGATAACACAGCTAAACAGCTCCAGATGTCCAACAGCTCTCCACATTAGCCTGGCAAGCACACCTAACTCTTGATTTTCCTAAGATATTCCTAATGTTCCATTGTGAGTGTTACCTAACCATCTCATTCCTCAGACACAAGCACTTCTGGTGTATTTCTAACTGTCCTAATTTGTCCCAATCTCAGCTGCTAGTTTGTAAATGTGTACCTTCCACCTCCCAGCTGTGTCCTTCAGAACCCTCAGTTGTGTATGTAGTTTCCATATGTATTTAATCTTCAGAATGATAGAGACTGTAATTGTGCTGTCTGGCCACATTATCACTTTGGTCTTTATTACAGGTGAATTAACCCTTCTCAAGCATTTTGGAGTCAGCAGGTCATAGGCATAACAGGATAAAAGCAATCTTCTATCAACCAGTGACCATGAAGGAGCGTGTTTCCTACCCATCTTTTAAAATTTCTCTGCTTTAAAAGAGACAGAATACTTCTGTCTGATGTGGCTATATTGCAAATCATAGGTTGTACTATCTGAACAGTCTTTCAGTCATTTATTAGACTGGATTTTCTTGTTCTAAAATAATAAGTCAAGCATTTATCTGCTTGCACAACGATATCACTCAATATGTATTTTGGGATGTCATGTGTTAAAGAAGAACACTCTATTTAGCAATGGCAGAACGGACTGACATGTCAGTAGGAGACTAAAGTTTTGAAAAGTAGGAAAAAAATCTTTAAATGGGTGTTATATGCCAAAGTTAAAACAAAACTCAAAACAAACAAGTTAAAAAAACCCAGACAACTGGACAAAAATAAAAAGAGGCTTTCAGCTTTTTTGAGTAATTGGACAAAAGAAACTATGATCTCATGCAGAAATTGTTCTTTATGCTGAGTCATACTAGACCAAGACATCTATCCATCTCAAGATTTGTTTCTCTGGTGGTTTTATGTGCTTTCCAAAAAAACATATTTATTATTGCCAATAAATGATCAGACAGGGCTATGTCAAAGTGTTGTCTTTTTTTTGGCACATTTTGTTTATTTTTTTCATGACCACTGCAAAGCTATGGTATCACAAAGCAATTATTTTAGCTGAGTAGTTGAACCTGTTTTGATTGTGTAGTACTGCACAGCAAGTTCTCAAGGAACTACACATTTCTGTGAGGGATTTCATGTCAGCTACAGCTTCAATATGTTCTTTAAATGGCTTGATGAATATATGTGTCCCATGTGTTTGAATGCTTTTGTCATAGATGGTATCTTTTGAGAATGAACTTGGTATATGATCCTTGTGTCCTTGTCATCAGCTTCCTCAGTGTATCTGGGGCTGGCACAGCCATTATTGCATCATCATATGGTTCTTCAAAACATCTGCAAATATTTCTTTTCTCTTTTATTAAAACATTCCCTATATCAGTTTATTGCAAGAGATAAATGGATAGTTTTGCAGTTACTGTATAGGGTTTGAAATTGCTCAGTTCAGCTGATTGATTCTGTAATTTGGCTTGCCAGGACCTGTCCTTGTTCTCAGTGAAAATGTTTTTATCAGCTTGTTGGTGTTGTGTATCAGCTAGTGTGCAGATAGGATGATGCTATCTCAAGATAAACCTGATATTCTCTTGTGAATGCTTGCTAATACAGATTTTCTTCTCTGCCATTTCCTTTTCCTAATTTTGATGAAACTGTTAACCCATGTGTTTGACTTAGTGATGTTTTTGTAACACC
>VXBX01008445.1:53770-80296 GCA_013400415.1 Scytalopus superciliaris | reverse complement strand
TTTTTTTTTTTTTAATGAATTCTAATTGAAGTTCCTTCACGGTTTTCTAGTTAGGCTGTTCTCAACAGGAGCACTAAGCATGAGCATCCTATTCTTGTTTTTTCTGAAGTGGGCACTTATTTTCCCCCTTCAGCTATTTTTACATATTTTATCTGCTCTTTTCTTAGGTGTAGATGAAAAGAAGAATCTGATTCCAATCAAACCCAACACCTTTCTTGGACTTCAGCAGTTCCTAAGTATTATGATTTCATTCTAAGTGGAATATTTTCAGTTTCTTTCTCATATGAGTTAATACTTCCAGGAATTTCTGGCCCACTGTGTGCAGACAGAGATATACTTTTAGGCCCTCTTCACTTCTGTCTTCCCCCAAAGCATTCAAATATATTTTTAAATTTTGTTTCTGTTGTTTCCAGTCTTCAGACAATTCTTTGAGATGAAGATAAGAATATTTTCTAGGTACTCTTCATGTATCTCTTGACTTTCACATACTGACAGGTTTTCAAATAAAACAACAAATTCTTGCTTTGTGTGGGCTATGGTTGCTTTTGACAACATGATGTGCTGTCCTCTTTATATATCAGGAAGCCAGATTGTGACCAAGGATATAACATTTAAAGTAGAGCTCACTCTTAATAGAGTCAAAGCACAATAGCTTCATCAGACACACCTAGTCCAAGATCCTTTTGATAATTAGATATAATTAATTTAAAACAAAATTTGAAGAGGTGTGACTTTTGCAATTCTGATTCGTCCCTTAAATTCAGTCCTAGGAATCTTATGTCTACAATTACCTTTTGTGAATACGAAGCTTCTAAATTTTTATATGGAATATAATTAGAATACTTTTGTTCAGTATCAGGATAATATTCTAAAGATCTCTGTGTACATCTTAAAAATCCTATGTGGTAAACCCTAGAGTATATGAAGCTTTGTGACTTGAATAAGTACAGCATGTTGTTAAAGAACATATTTTATCAATTGGAAGGTATTTTACAAAAATCTATGAGCTAGATAGGTTTAGTTATTTTTCCTTATATTTGTATAGGTTTAAATTCATCTAAAAGGAAAACCAACAGGTAGCTGAAAGCTGATCTCTGAAATCTGGGAAATCAAACAGCTTGTGAATCTGCTTTTAAGGATGGTATTTAGGATATGATTATATTCCACTTATTTTTCTCTTCTCTTTTACAACAGCCACAAAAAAGAGCAATATCAAGAGAAAATCATTTGACAAAAGCAATACTTCTGTTGTTGCTTTGATATTGATTGATACCTTCTTGTATTTCTTTCTGACATTAACTTTTGGTCTCCAGTGTATTTTAGAGTATGCAATGCTGACTATATATTTTTCTATACATATCAGACAAAGTATTAACTTCTTTAGCCTTTACTTAGTCTTCTGCATAATGGCCTCTGAAAATCTTACTGTTTATTTCCTGTAAATCACTGTTCTTGTTGACACAATGTAACTTTTACTGGAAGGGCTGTTGTGGTGTAGATTTCTTTGACACAATTTCTTTACAGGCAGTTCATTATCATTTAAAATAAAGGATCATTTACTCAAGACTTTTTTAGCCTACTGCAGTCTCTGCTGAGCATGTGTTCATTTCTCATTTGTGTTTTGAGTTCAGTGCATTAAAGAAAGGAGGTTTAGCCCTCTACCACTTGAGTCTCTTTAAAAAATCCCATCCGTCCCTTAAGTTCTCCATCTGCTGTTGAATGTTTTCTTGATAAAACTTAATGCTTCAGAGGCTTCTAAAATTATTTATTTTGCAAGATACACTTAAAACTGAAGCATGTCTGAGCATAGGGAGTCACTAATAAAGAAAATGTGAGGGGCTGCTTTCCTAAGTGTGCTGTATAGAGTGCCAGATGATTTTGTTGTACAGTTGTGATGGGTTGTTTTTTGTAGGCCTTCCTTGGTAACCAGGGTCAAGATCTAGGAAGTATTCCATCCCATCTCTTTACGTAATCAGGTGTATATAGGCCGTNAATCTTTCTTGTGAGGTTTGGCTGTTGGCAGAGAGCCAACTCGAACTTTCACAACAGTGTTGCTACTTTGATTTTTTTTTAATGGATTATAAAATGAATATTGAATTCTGGGTCACAACAAAGATCTAGTGGAGATAAATAAGTCATCAGGAAGAGGACACCTGAGGAAGAGCAAGAAGCAAACAAGCATACAGAGCAATGGTCCCTAACACAGTTACATTCTCAGCTGCAGGTGATTCCTGGGACTCTCTCTTGAGGTTTCTCTTGGTAGCCTCCTGTGAACGTCACTTTTACAAAACTATCTGGTCAACCTTTTAACTCAGAGAAATCATTTACATTCACAAAGTCCTTTGCCAGGAGAACTACAGTTTTGCCTGCTGGGTGAGGAACTATCTTCTTTCCTAACAGAATATTTGGAATAACAAGAACAATGCATGTTTTATTTACTTATTTATTTATCTATTTATTTATGTATGTAATGTTATCCGGCACTTAGCTTGATAGCTTTCACAGAATGGCTTATAATAAGCCCAGAATTTTGGTTCTGATTGACATTGGTCAGCTGAGAACCTCTCATTTTGTATATGACTCTAATGCTGCTTTTCCCTCTGTGTATCAATTTACACCTACCTATTTTGTCTGCTATTAGAATATCCAGTTTATAAGACCCTTCACATTCTGCCATCATCCTTAGTATGCTGAACTACTTTGCATCATCAGCACAGCCACTTCTTCACTGTCCTTACTGGCCTACTTATGAAGGTGTAGAATAGCACAGAACTCCACCACTGTTCTACTCGCACCACAAATTGCACCACAACAATTAACATTTCATTCCTGCTTTCCATTTCTGTTCTCTCAACCACTCATTCATTGCCTTTGTCCATGAAAGAATTCCCTGCACAGATGCAATAGCTGTTTTCCTTAAGAGTCTGTACTGACAATCGTTATGAAGACTTTTGAAAATCCAGACATGCTATATGAACTTATCACTTCTGTCTCTGTGGTTGTTGACTTTGTAGGCCGAACTTCTCTTCACAGAAGTCTGAAGTCTCTGGATTTCATTTACACCAAGGCATTTACAAGGAGACCCAGGAAATTTGTCCTTTCCTGTGTTCTTTACTGATCCGCTTCATGTGGAAAGAGTTTGGGGTTTGAACTCTTAGGCAAATACCACTTAATTCTGGTGAGTGGGTGATATTGATTCTGTCTCTTTGTATATAACCACATTAGTTCAGCTTCAGGTATAACCTCCCCATGAGTTTCTCCATCCCCAAAACTGTCAAGGGATTCCAGATTGGAACTTTCACTATGACCTGTTGAACGTCAGTTAAGATAATATATTCAGCTTCTACAAAATTATTTTGTTCTGAGTGCTCCTTTATATCTCCATGTGTTATGTGCATCAGTACAGAATCCTTATTTCAACCTTTGTTCTGAAGGATTGCAAGAAGGTTGTGAAAGGAGTTTGATTTGTTTTTGTTAGCTGACTCCAGAACTCTCCTTTTTTCTTTTTCTCTTTTTTTTTTCTCTTTTTTTTCTCTTTTTTTTTCCTCTTTTTTTTTCCTCTTTTTTTTTTTCCCCCTTTTTCAGTCTGCCTATCATAATAATATGAGTTTATCTCTTAATGTGTATTTGGTTGATTTTTTTGATCATGGCTGTTCTCCATAGTCATATGGCATCTACTTACTTTTAGTAAATGCTGAGGTTCCAAGGATTCTGATTCCAGGATATTTTAACATAGCAAATATTATGAAACTTACAATAAATTCAAATGAAAAAATAAAACAATTCTTGCATACTTTTGAGCTGTTTTATATTTCAATGTACCTCAAAATCTTCTTAATGTCTGTTTCTTAGGTAATATTATCCTGTTTTCAGGTTAATCAATCATAAACATTTCTAACAAGAAACTTCAAATATTTTCTGAGAAAGATAACATATCAAGTTCATTATTTATCTTGATCCCCAAATGGACATAGCTATGATTTTTGTCTGTGAAGATTTATAAGTATATCCATTTTGCAAACCATTATGTTGAGTCTCCCACTTCTTAAATCTTTCTCCTTGGCAGTAGCCAAGCATGACTGCCCACAGAAGGGCTTATGAAAGATATCATGTGTGTATCCCTCACTAGTTTTAGTGCAAAATCTGCTACATTAGTTGACACTGTCATTGCAGATGGCACGAGTTAGCAGGAGTGACTTTGCCCTGAAAGGTAATAGGAGTTCTGCACATTCTTCCTCACAGTCTACAGAGAAGGATCTGGAATAATAGTGTTTTCAAACATTTTCTCTACAGAAATCTATCAGCAACATAATAAAGTTATTGACAGGTTGCTGTGTGACCCATACTTAGTCTATCATTCATTTTCAGGCCTTCCATCTTACCTACTGCTAAAAAGTGAAGGATTTTTGACTACCGCATGTTTGTGATCCTACTCCTACTTGTCAACTCAGATGCAATGTGTTTATGGACTGTGTCTCATTATCTCAGAGAAAACAACCTACTTAAATACCCTGTCTTAGCTTAGGGCTTTGTTATCTTTGATTTTATACACAGTATAGTAGTGATATTCAACACCATAACATTAACTTCCATTCTGAGTATATGTTAATAATACAACATTTTATATTTCAATGAAATCAGTTTTTCTAAATCATTGCAATTATATCTACATGTTTCCAGCTATAAAGAAAGGCTAAGTGTAACTTCTCCAAATCAGATTTATAAAACTGCCTATGTAAATGGAAGGTTCAAGGTCAACTGCTAACCATTGTTGGTCACTCAAAGTTTGGATGGAAATCCCTTCATTTTCTAGACCATATCTCTTTCAGAGATTGAAAAGAAGACTGCTCTTGGCTAAGCAGAGCACATTATTCTGATTTTGGCCATTTCTCACTGGCCTACAGCTTCTAATACAAGTGCCATTACTACCTTTCAAATTTCCTTTCCTTCCAAGTTGTCTCATGTATCAGTTGCAGAATCACAGACTCGCAGAATCAACTAGGTTGGAAACGACCTCTGAAATCATGGAGTCCAACCTTTGACCTAACACCACTCTGCTACTAGACCATGGCACTGAGTGCCACATCCAGTCACTTCCTAAACACCTCCAGGGACAGTGAATCCACCATCTCCCTGGGCAGCCCATTCTAATGCCCAGTCACTCTGTCTATAAATACTTTCTTCCTAATGTCTAACCTAAACCTCCCCTGGCACAGCTTAAGACTATGACCTCTTGCCCTATTGCTAGTTGCCTGGAAGACGAGACCAATCTTCACCTCACTACAACCTCCTCTCAGGTAGCTGTAGAGAGTGATAAGGTCTCCCATGAGCCTCCTCTCTGCAGGCTAAACACTCTCCGCTCCCTCAGCTGCTCCCCATAGGAGTCATGCTCCAGTCCCCTCACAAGCCTCACTGCCTTTCTTTGGACACACACCGGAACCTCAACATCCTTCCTAAACTGAGGGGCCCAGAACTGGACACAGGATTCGAGGTAAGGTCTCCCCAGTGCCAAGTACAGGTGAAGAATCACTTCCCTGGTCTTGTTGGCCACACTATTTCTCATACAGGCCAGGATGCCGTTGGCCTTCTTGGCCACCTGGGCACACTGCTGGTTCATGTTCAGCCTCCTGTCAGTACCCCCAGGTCCTTTTCTGCCTGGCTGCTCTCCAGCCACTCTGTCCCCAGCCTGTAATGCTCCAGGGGGTTGTTGTGGCTAAAGTGCAGTATCTGGCACTTGGCCTTGTTGAACATCATACCACTGGATTCAGCCCAGCTATCCAGTCTGTCCAGGTCTCTCTGCAGAGCCTTCCTACCTTCCAGCAAATTGATGCTTTCCCCCAGCTTGGTGTCATCTGCAAATTTCCTAATGATGGACTTGATCCCCTCATCCAGATCATCAATAAAGATATTCAGCAGTGGGCCCAACACTGATCCCTGGGGAACTCCACTAGTGACTGGACACCAAATGGATGCAGCACCATTCACCAGCACTCTCTGGACCCATCCATCCAGGCAGCTCTTAATCCAGCAGAGAGTACACCTGTCCAAGCCATGGGCTGCCAGCTTTTCCAGGAGAATGCTATGGGAGATGGTGTCAAAGGCTTTGCTGAAGTCCCGGTAGACTACATCCACAGCCTCCCCCTCATCCACCAGGTGGATCACTCAGTCATAGAAGGAGATCAGGTTGGTCAGACTGGACCTGCCCCTGTAGTTTCCTGGGTCTTCCTTCTGACCCTTCTTGTGGATGGACATCACACTGGCCAGCTTCCAGTCATCTGCGACCATCCTGGTCAGCCAGGACTGATGATTAATGATGTAAAGCTGTTTGGTAAGCTCTTCCACCAGCTCTGTCTTTATCCTAGGATGGATTCCATCTGGTCCTATAGACTTGTGAGGATCCAAATGGCTCAGCAGGTCACTAGCTGCTTCCTCCTGGGTTACAAGGAGGCTATTCTCCTTCCCATCCCTGTATAACAGCTCAGATGGTGGATGTTATTATTCTGTCTTAAGTTGGGGTATGTGGCTTTTTGTTGTTGTTTGACTGATTTGGGTTGGGTGGGGGTTTTTTGTTATTTGTTTTTGGTCAGTTGGTTGGTTGGGGTTTTTTGGCTTTGTGTTTGGTTTTGTTTGTTTGTTTGTTTGTTGTTTGGTGTTTTGTTTTGTTTTGTTTATTCTCTGTGTGTGCAACTACAGTGGGCACTATCCTAAGTACAGAGCAAGGCATCATCTGGTAAGATCTTTCCCTTGCACTTGTGTTGACTCCATTATATCATTATATTACACATCAATTATTCATGCGTATATATTTTTTTTCTATCTGACCAAATTCTGATTCTATTCCTGGCATTTATTTTGTGATTCAGTGATTGGGGTTTGAGTTGGTGAAAGAGGCTATCATGGGTAAACTGACATTGCTCCATTTCATTCCATGATCCTCCCTTTTAAGCCAGCAAGGTAATTTATCACACTACTAATTTCTGGATATCTAGGCTAATATACATTATCTGAAAGAAAACTATGTTAGTTCTAAAACATGATTCACAGTGCCATTTTAACTGGCTGGTCTCAAATCATTATTAAGGAGTAATGTTAACAAAAAAGGGTTTTTAAAGTAAAGTAAATAGAAAACTTGAAGTCAGTTCATATATTCATGCTTAAATAGCTCTTATATCCATGCTTAAGTGTTGTCCAGTTGAGCTTAAGGGGGTTCATGAAGATATGATTGTAAAGAAGGCAGTGATGCAGTATACACAGCCTTGCTTCAGATCTGGCTACTGCATTTTATTTCCTAAAACTTTTGAAGAACAAAGGGAAGGAAATACAACACAAATATATTTACAGAATAGTCATGCCTAAAGCAGAAAAATATCTCACAGATTTCTTCTGAATTTTTTCACATTATGTCATGTTACTATGTCAGGGTACAATATAGACATAGTTCTCAATGTAAGCAACTCATCAGGTTTCCATGAACGCTGTATATAGTAAAAATCCTGGAAAATGGTTTTGAAAACCACATATATGTATTTTGAGCATTTCTTTTTTGCATCAAGCTATGGTTCAGAAATAAAATCTCAGATCTAGCCAAGAACCCAGCTCTTAACATTTCTTCATGTTTACTTGAATGGTACATAAATAAGAAGTCCATCTTTGGAAATGATTCAGATATTGTCAGAGACCTTTGCTTTCTACCTGTTAGAGTGTATGTAGAATTATCTTCAGACTGACAGCATACCAGTTACCTAAATGCAATTTGTGCACATGCATACATTAAAGAAAATTAAATACCATATGGTGCTGAGCCAGTCACAATTTGTACTGTTTGAAAATAGCATACTTTTGAAGCCTGATGACAAATTTTATGGGTTTTCTCTTGCTAATTTATGGAAGAATAGTTCTTAACCATTTATCCATAGAAGCACTGCGTAAGCTGTAAAAATTCACTATTTTAAAGAAAACCACTGCGTATAAAACATAAAAGACCTATGAAAAAAAGATTTTCCCTCTTAAAATACCTGCAACATTTTTAAAATTTCCTGCCTTCTTAGGTGGTGATGTTTTTATTCATCATGAGTGAAAACATTCCAAGCAAAGGAGGTAAATTGAGCTGTTTCTGCAACCCCTCAGACACACTCATGTTACCATGAGTCAGAGGGTTTCACAATGAGTGAGTGAGTATCTTCTGGCACAGTTTCAGGATGGTGTTTGTGTCTTCTACTGGTCAGCTGATGAAGCCAACTTGTGTTAGCCAGAAATTTATTTTAAATTGCTGATAAATACAGTGAAGAAGAATTGTTATGAATATATGGGTGAAAAATGTGTCCCTTGTAATTTCTATAAACTTTTAGAGAAACTTTTAATGCTTAGCATGAGCAATGACTTTTTGTTTGGTGTGTGTGAAAGTTGTAAACTACTGAAGCAGCAAACAGTATTTAATCTTTGTATTTTTGTAGCATATCCGTGCCCTATCTGAGACCAGAGGCACTTCAAATGAGATACTGGTACATGTCATAAGAAAGTCTGGAGAGATGCTCAGTATCTCCTGAGAGAAGTACAAGGCTCTTACAGCTTAGTGGCTTTTTCCCCTGATCTGATGCAACTGCTCCAGGTCTTTGTGTAGGTAAGGGAGGTAGAAAGCAAGTGTTTTGATCCTTAATTAATTCACAGGGAAAGGAGTCCCCTGATTAATTGCCTTGTCCATGAGCATACAAGGAGCCCTCTCCAGGGTGGTGACTCAGTCTCAGGTTTCCTGAGCCACACCTTGTTACTTGCAGGTTCATCCCCTTTGCAATGCAAAGATTCAATATCTGCTTCAGAAGGCAGAGAAAATAGATTTTGATACCCTTTTAAAGGTGGTGGAAGCTTTTTTCCCTCTCCTTAGCTCTAGTGTTGATTGGAATTTCTCTCATTTCTGAGTCTTATGGCACTGTTCATCAGTGACAGTCTGTGCTTTGTGTTATAAATTCTCCTTGCTGTTTCCCTTCTCATCTTTATACAAGAAGAATATGGACTATATTGAAAAGCCTGTTCTAAAATAAGAGTTGCAAATGCTTTTATATTTCACAGATCTAAAAGTGTATATGTATACATGTTTGCCTAATTAGAAACTTTACTTTTGCTCTTTCATGAAAACTGTTTGGCTTCGTGTCATTTTCATAGGGGAAAAAAAAGGGACATAATTTGGTAATGGCAAAAATACTGTATTTTGTAGCCCTAAATAAGAAAGTCCTTTTTGGACCATTCTAATTAAACTCTTTGTATAAATTAATTAAAAATAAAAGTTGTGGTCAACAAATATAAGGATGTCTAAGCAAAATGTCTATTTTACTGAGACTTTTTATTTAAGTAAGCACATTTTGCTTACAAAATCCTTTTTTCATCAGTTTGATGGAATAACTCACACAGATCAGTATTTAAAAGAAACTCAGGAAGGCTAATTAAACTGAATCCATATTTTCTGAGTAAAAAAGTATATATTAAAATACAGTCCTTGAACCTACATATTTGTGCATTTGGATGTTATTGCTCTAAAATGTGTCTCTACTTCACTCTGGTGAAATCCCACCTGGAGTACTGCATCCAGCTCTGGAACCCTCAGCACAAGAAAGACATGGACTTGTTGGAGCAGGTCCAGAAGAGGGCCAGGGAACTGATAAAAGGGCAGGAGCACTTTTCCTATGAGGAAGGGCTGAGAGTTGGAATTGTTCAACCTGGAGAAAGGAAGGCTCCATGAAGACCTTATTACAGCCTTTCAGTACTTAAAGGGGTCTTATATGAAAGATGAGAACACACTTTTTAGTAGGGCCTGTAGAGATAGGACAAACGGTGATGGTTTTAAAGTAAAAAAAGGCAGATTCAAGCTAGATATATGGAAGAATTTTTTATGGTGAGGGTGGTAAAACACTGAAACAGGTTTCCCGGAGAAGTGGTAGACATCCCATCCCTGAACACATTCATAATCATTAAAGTTCCCTTTCAATACAAGCCATTCTGTTTCTTTGATTCTAAAGTCAAGTTGGAGGAATTTCTGACCAACCTGATATAGTTGAAAATGTCCCTTCTCACTGGAGGGAGTTTGGACTAGATGGGTCTAAGATGTCCCTTCCAACACAGATTCTTCTATGACTCTTTCTGACTTTTAGGTCTAGGAAACATTCTCTTGTTACCTGTTTCCATGGTCTATTTTTTTGCTATAGCTCTTATCTGGACTCCCTTGAAACTCTTTGAAGAATACAGTGCCTTGGGGTATTTGTATTACAAAGGTGGGGTGGTGTAGGGTTCTCATTGCAGCTCTGCCAGGGCCACATTTAAGTGAAAGACTTGGCACTTCTCAGTTCACATAAACTAATGATATAAATTTTTAATTAATTCTCAGTTTTGTATAAAGTGTCTAACAAAAGTCCTTCATCCATGCACATTTAGGATATTCTATAGTTTATCAAAGATGTTCAGTTTAGTATTTAGCTCACAAGCTTCAGCCTTTCTGGTCAAAAATGAGATGTTTTTCCAATTAACTCAACTGAGGAGCCACATACAGAGTCTGGGCATATGTTTCTCTCCCCTGACATGTGCAAAATGTAAACAAACAAAGGAGAGAATGAGGACTCATGTTCATCAACTCTAAACTGGGTTTAAATTGCAGGAAGACTGAAGACCAGGTCTTCACTATTCTCCTTTATTTTCCTCTTTGCTGGTGAGTTTCTTAGTGAACTAATCATCAGGTCATTCTCATAGACTTTCTTGCTTTGTTTGGTTTCTAAAGGATGGGCTGGACATTACACCTGATAGAAAATCTTTTCTTTTCTTCCTCACTGGACATTGCCCCAAGACAATGTCTCACAGAGGCACTGACACAGATCAGGGTCAGACAGGTGAGGCAATAGACACTTGGCCCTGAGGCAGGAGCTGAAACCAGCCCAGCCCAGCTCTGGCCAAGGTAAGCCCAGGTCAGTGCAGACCCTGGATCACTTTATTAGGAAAGACTAAAGTCTTATTTATCCAGCATCAATGATCTTCAACTCCAGGAACTATATTTCAGATTTTTTTTCCTCTATTGTATTCTCTTCTGCTGTTATCTGTTGCATGTAATAGGATGTGGAAATATTTTATTCAATATTTAGTTTATACATCTTGTTAGTCTAGGTATCAATTTCCTGGGGGGGGGGAAAAAAAAAAAAAAAAAGAGTTACTGGGGTGAGCTGTTAGCTTTGCCTATTTATGCTGTATTGTCAGTAATCCCCCTAAATGCTAATAAAAATGTTTTACTAAGTTCTGTCTGGATTCTTTTTCAAATCAGTTGGTGTCCTAAATATCTCTTATGTTGATATTTCATTCAGTTCTGTTGCAATTCTTTGCCCTGATGTTGTAAAGAATTGCTCTAACACTGCTTCTGGACCTGATCTGACTCTGCTGTGCTTTCTACAAACTCTGACAACGCCTTGCAAGGTGACATAGCCCACTCTAGTTTTTTATATTTTCTGCCAAATTGTTTAGGCCTGTATCTGTGGCCAGTGTCTGTGGCTGTATTTGTACTTGGTTGAGCTTATGCTTTGGCAGACTTTGGGTTTTGATGATCTCCTTGACTTTTAGGTCTCAAAGAAATCTACAACTTAGTATTTTATTGCATTTATTCAAGAAATTCTTACCTATAAACATGTAACAAACCTGAATGACTGACCTTTTATCTTCTTGTTAATCTCCAATATTTTTATTGCTTTAACCATTCTGTACAGTTTAAAACAAGCATACCTAGTCTTACCAGTATATTTGCTTCTCCAGATGCTTAGTCCCAAATAATATCTATAATTACTTTTGTCTGCCCTCCTTTTGTTTGTGTATTTAATTTCAGAATGAGAAATGTCTTTTTTCCCGAGGGTCTATGTCTGTCTGGAAGGGTTGGTAAGACAGTAACTATAAGATGCTCCCTGAATGGTGGTGTCACTCTTGGGAGTGAAAGACAGACACACAGTTCTTCAGTCTCAGTGGTTTTTTACTGGTGTAATTCCATTTACCATGGACAGCTGTAGTTGCAATAGCAAGCTGCAGAGCTCAGTAGTGTATAGCAGATAAAAGTCCTGCTGTCAGGAAGGGAAATGGAGAATGACAAGCAGGCTACAGAAAAAAGCTACAGTCAAACTGAAAGCAGGGTATCCTTTTGGATATAAAATAGCTACCAAAATGCCAGTTAAATAACATCACAATTATCAAATTAACAAATCAACCACACATTCAGCATATGTGTCAGTGGCTGTGAACATGGTTGGCAGTGTGCATTGACAGAAGAATTCAAAGCTTTCCATTGAAGTGAGGAGACAGAGAAAACAAAGCGATTTCTACTCCCCATACAGCTTTTATGATTTGAATGAACTTGATTGTTTTTCCCTCCACTAAGGTTTTTATTTTCTGAATAAGAATGTGAGGTTGCTTACTAAACCTTAGTTTCAAAGAGTCTGGTGCCTGGGTCTCCTGTGGTGTATTGTCACAGAGGTGTACTTGCAGCAGATTAAGCCACGCAGATCTGAATTTCATGATCTTTTACTGTTTGTCATCTCTTACATTCTTCATTCAGAAACTGTAATGTTTCCCATGCATTCATTCCATGGTCTAAACATTGTCCCCTTGGTAGCACTGATGCAGGCAGTAGATGAGTTGTCAGCACTGTTTGTGTCTCCATTAAATACAGTTCTCTATTGCTGCTCAAGGTCAGCATAGTCCTTCTGAAAGATTTTACAGAGGGAACAAACGTCACCTGACATAGAATATGAAGGCAGGTCATTTGCTGCAGCACACAATTTTAGAAGCTTGGGTATGAAAGTCTTAACCTTGTTCCATAAATTACAATGCAAAATGTCCTTTATGTTCTAAAATTACGTCTTTTTATCTGAGGTCAATATTTATACAAGGTTTTACAGTGAAACAAGTCTTTGAAGCACAACTATATTTTCAAATATTTTTTATTTTATTCTAAATAATAAGGGCATTCTTTGGTTAGTCTGATATTGCTAAACACTTAAGAACTGCAGATTGGGGCAGTATATATAGGAGATATTTTAAAATTCTTGTAAAGTAATAGTGTGCACTGTACTTGAAACTATAAAAATCACAAAAAACCAGCAATTACAATAATGTCTATGGAAAGGAAATCTTTTCAACCTTAAACAAAAAAGAATCACTTCACTGTCATTATGAAGCTATTCACTAGAATCACAGAGACTGAGGTGCTACAAAAAGGAATTATAGAAATTGTGTTAGTAGTAGTCATAGTACAGTTATGTCTGAAATCAGTTCTGCAAGAGGTTAAGAAGTGATGAAAGTAGATTTATTTTAAAAACAATAATTTATTGAAGCTCCTCTACCTTATGGAAAAGAATGTATTTTGTTCTTATGAAAATGAAAGTTGTAGGTATTGTTAGAGAAAAGTTGAGACAGTTGAGACAGTACAATTTTAGAGATCTGCCATTTTTCACATTTTTCTGCTCTGATTACTTTTTTGTATGTTATCTTGTGAACAAACAGTTTTAAATAATTCTTGCAGCTCTTAATGTGTTTGACTATGAAAGCTTAAAAATGCTGGATTTGAGATGAACAAATACTAAATATTATGAGATTACATTTAGTAAAATGAAACAGGAAACTGCAGGAGGCACAGAATGAAGTTCTTTCTCAGGAAAAACTCTTCCATCCTGTTGTAACTCTATTTTCAGTCTTGTCATAAGCAGTCTAAAAGAAGGGACTAATTTTGCTTCTTTGCACACAACACTAGTCTGAAATCATGACAACTGGCAGCTATAGGAGAAACTCTTACAAATTAATCAAGCTCAGTGATGAATTAGCAAAGCCATATACCACCTAACCTGTAGGCACACAAAACTCAGGACAAACAGCTGTTTTGACATTTCTAGCTGGGAATCCTGCCCTCCACAAACATATTTGATGCTCAGACATGGTCTCTTGGCTGCTTGTAGTCGTCCCCATCTGTCAGGATGGCACTGTGCCCACACACAAGGTGGTATGTCAGCTTTGCTAGGGCATAGGTGCCAAGTATATTCTGCTGTTTGCAGAGCTTTGCATGTGCTGGTTCTTCAGTAGGAAGCCTCTGCTCTGTCACAGTAAGGCTGCCTCTCAACATGACTCCTTACACTTGATTACACCTGTTGACACTTTTGCATCTAAGGAAGAACACTTAAATAGTACAAGCAAGAAACACTGGTATTCAGGAATGGATTTAGGAATCTGTAGTGCACATACACCTCCAGGTTCATCATTCTAGACTGGAGAGAACAATCTTGGCATAATTTACATCATCATCATCATTCTTCCCCTGCCCTATCTCCAAGAAGAAATTTTAATTNGTTCATAACATGTGTCTCCTGTGGTGGGCAACAGCCCTTTTTGCCTTTAGCTAAAAAAAAAAAAGAAAAGAAAAGAAAACACAGCAGAAAATGGTTGCTGAAGCAAGAAAAAAGAAGCCTGACTCTACTGTCTTATCAATTTTGCAGTGGTGCAACAGTGAAATAATCCTTGCTTTATCCCAACACATGAACTATGAGGGCAGAGGAAAACCAGACACTTAAACTGGGTATTGTGCTTGAGCAACTCTGTGAGGAGTCTATGTATCTGAGAAAGCACAGGGAGAGCTTCCTTAGCAATAAAAAAAGACATAATTACCCAAAAAATGAGAAAATTCTGAGAGATATTACTGTATCTTCTTCTTATTACAGTCCACATGTCTGGTCTAGGGAAGAAGGCTGCACTGCCTTGGGGAAACTGAGTTATTCTGAATTCTATCTATTTTTGGAATTATTTTCTTTGATGAAAAACTGAATGAACTGAACTGTCCCTTCAAAGGACAGCTTGGTCTTTCAAAAACACTTCCTCTCATTTGCACATAAGTGGTTATTCATAACAGTCAGGAACAGAAGTCTTCATCATTCCTTTTATATCTTGTAGATTTTAAATTTCACAGAGATGTTTCCTGTAACAATGAGGAGACTTTTAGCAACCTTACCAGCTGCTCAAAATTCCTACTTGTCTTTTCTTTTTCTCTCTTGTTGCCATATAACTACTCTATTTTACGCGTGACTCATCCCACTGTTTCATTCAATTTCTGCAAGTTGCATTGAAAAACTCACATAACCTGAGATTTTAGCTGTATTTACTCTTTTTTTTCTAAAAAAAAATCTAATTTCAAAATACCTCTTCTATTTTAAAAAGCTCCAACATCCTGATTAGTCATAAATGTCTTTAAAAAGGTCATTTAAAAGCTAGAAATAAGCTCAAATAGCTTGAAACCTTCCAGAAACACACCTTTTGTTCTTATCTATTTTTATTTTGTCTACCCACTAACTGTAGTGAGACATGTAAATTGAGTAACTCAGAAAGATTTAATCCAGCAGAAGGAGACATAAAATCCTTTGTTATTATATTTTTTCCCTTCCCTGGACATTAAGAGTATCTCTTACTCTGCTTTTCTCCCATGTATCTTTCTAATGCATGCATCTTATTTTGCCCTATATTTGCATAATTCCCATTATATTTATTCGTAGGCCTTATTTGTGCTGTAACAGAAGTATTCCAAGCCCTCATATTTTCCTAAATATTTCTCAGTCCTCTACTACAAAGTAGTGTTTGCATGTTTCTTTTTTCCCCCTGTCCTACTAAGTTATTCTCCAGCCCTCTAGCACTATATCATATTATTCTAACTACATAGTGTATCATTCTACCTCGCCTGCCCTACCACTCTATCTCTTAACGTCTTTGACAAATTATCACCATTATTTCCCTTCTAACTCTTCTCGTGCCATTCATCACCCATGACATTAAATAACTGTTCTTCTATCAAAATAATATACCTACATCATCTAACCAAGTGAATATTCAACCATTTTCTATTAGAAATGGCCTGAGACTGACATATCTGTCCCACCTGGCTATTCACAGATAAATGGATGAACTGAATTGTTACCAAAAAAAAAAAAAAAAAAAAATTGAAAAGAAAGGTTGTGATGGTTTTGGTTTCCAGTTAAAACAGTCCTAAAATTATTTACTTTTCCAGGAAATTACAACCCATAGCTACTTTAAAAGAGAAAACTTCATCATGGAAAATGTTGTCACTGACATAAAGTATTAAGGAAATTTGAGTTCAGTGCTTTGCAACATGAAAGAACTAACTTTCACTTTTTTGTTTGTTTGTTTCTGTATATTACAGTAGTTTAATATTACAAAATCTTGATCTATTTTAATCACACCGGTTTTCAAAACTGATTTAAGGCAAATCCATTCCACGTACATAAAACAGAACTAGCTGAAATGGAGTATTTCACTACCACTCATGCTTATAATTCACATTATATTTTAATGCAATTGGAAAAAATCTCTCCCAATTTCCCAAAGCTAGGAACATTGACAGTAGCGATATAGGCTTTTTGAGCTGTGGTTTTTGCTTTTTATTATTTTATTAATTTAAAGGTTTGTGATTACATTCACTATGCATAAAATATATAGATTACATTTCATTCAATAAAGAAACAAGTTAACACAATCTGAAACTAATTTCATAAATTAAAATATCTGGCTATTGCATTGAAATGATGACATTAGACATTTAGAACTTTTAATAAGATAAATAAGGCTGTGAGTACTCAAAGAAGAAACAGCTTTCTGTATTAAGGAAAAATGTTTTGGGCTAACATTTCTAAAAGTGATACTGTCCCAGAAGACAAGGTATAAAAGGCTTTGTGACTCTCCGTACTGAGGGCCCTGAAAATTAAACACTCTTTATATTCTCTGCTACTGACATGGCATTTACCTGGCTTGGATAAAGGAGGAAAGTGGTGGTAGAACAATCACAAACCTCACTTGTGCCAGATTAGCAGACCCAATCTCTAGCCATCAGTATAATTCAATGAATCTTGACTTGTGTTGGCTGAGGAGCAGCTTCAACAGAAATTTCCCTTCTCAAGGCTAATGTGCAGTGACAGGATTTGAACATTCTTGAGAATTCAGCTCCATTCAGGCTGAGCTGAGTGTACTTATTTTACCTTTATTAAATGATAGGGAAGCTTTCTCAGTTCATAAGAGAGCTCTCTCCAGAAGGATATTAGAGATGTGGAACCTAAATTCATGTATCTTTTTCTGCATCCCTGATTGGAGGCTTATGCTATCAGCATGGGGCTTTTATGGGTTTGTCAGGGAACAGCTGTCTGCTCAAAGTCATTTAAGACAGAAAATGATGTATATCAGTTACATCATACTTACAGTATTTGTCTTATTTAGGCTCTTCATTTCAGCACAGGATGTCCTTGAAATAAGATATTGTAACATTGACTTTCGGTCAGCTAAAGGTGTTAACTGACTATGACTCTAAATTAGCTTTCAAAGGTAAACATTCAACATGTGCTGAGGCTTAATGACCGTTTCCAAGAAGCAAGAATACCTTTGCTTTTCTATATTCTAATTTCATTTGGGCCAGTTTTTTAATTTTACAGCATTTTAACGAAATTAATGAAATTCAAATGCAATTTTTAAGCACTCCTTTTGTGTGTCATTTTCCATATACTCTCATAAACAGTCCTTCATTATTAATACTTTATTCACCTGAATGAAAAGAAGCCAAATCTCTCAGATGTTCACAGTATAAAAAGAACACATTTCAGGACTCTTCTTTTTTCATTTTCTTTTTTTCTTTTTTCCCTTTTTTCTTTGACCATAAGGGAGAGATCCCCTGAAAAAGAAAATCTGAACAATATTTTTGGTTTTGCTAGGCATTGCTATTGAAGGCAATCATGATACCGCACTGGTTTTCATTTTCCTCTCCACATGATGACGTGGAGTTATGCAGCTACTATCAAAGCATGTGTTCTCTCCTTTGCCACTGTTAATAGAGACATGCTAGTCTCTGGAAGCAATGTGGGTTAGCTATGATTACAGTAATTTTTCTTCTAACAGATGTAAATGGAATAGCATTACTCAAAAAAGCAGAGCTGATTGCCTCTTGCTGTTTGCCATGATTGATCTCTAGAAGCAAAAGATGACGGTTTTTTCCCATCTTCACATGTGTGAAATGAGATCTCAATTAGTGCTGTATCACTGGGTGTGTAATGAGAAGGCTCTGTTTTCCAATGCACAAGTATTTTGTGAGAGAGAGCAGGGAAAGGTAGAGGTATAATTCCAGGCCATAGCCAGGCCTTCTGCAATGAACCTGCTGTGTCATCTGACAGGAGAGAGCCTACAGCCCCTTGCTTTTCTTGACATCCAGGTGGACCCCACCAGCCTAGATAGGCAATCAACCAGTCACCTGTGCCTACCTAACCTACTCACTCTTCTACAGTTAACAGTACAACTAACTTTAGATACAAAGGAGCAATATACCTGCTTCCTTCCCTTTGGTGTTCGACATCTTGCTATCTCCTTTCTCTGTTGAATATATTCAGTGCAGGTAGCTCTTTTTGCAAGCTGCAGATGGAACTCTGGGTGGTGAGAGCCCCGAGCAAGAGGCCATGAACTGCCTATGCTTTGCATAACAAAGGGCATGGGGACCTGTAGCAGCCAGGTAATCAGACACTCAGAAACACAGTAGGAACTGTATAAGTGTGGGGTGTGCATCTGTGAAGGGACCTTGGTCCCAGCTCAGGTGGTGTGGGTGTGACTGCCAGAGTGGGTCAGTGGGTCCTGGTTGGTCAGACAGGTAGGTTTCCTTAATATCTCTGCTACCAGGTCTCTCGGAGGTATTAATTTTAATTCTGTGTTTTGTTTCAACTCAGAAATTAGATGTAGGAAAAAAACTCAAAAAACCAACAACAAAATGAAACACAAATAAAAACCAAACAACCCATGCCTTCTTCATGCTGTTCCTGTTTCAGGATGCAAAACCCACCCTTTTTCAAAGCATCTGGCACATCTATACAGACAGATGCAGTTAGTCCAAATTCATTCTGCCCACCCTGCAAGCTGTCTGGCCTTATTCCAGCTCCCATCCAAAAATCATGTGGCTGTGGTGGAGGCATCACTGAACCTGGACTAATAAAGCTGACCTCTCAGGAGCCAAACACAACACTATGTATCTCTGTGGCTTCTGGCCAGGATGAGGTTGGCTTTTTGCTTGCTCAGAGCATGAACAGAATAGATTAGGTCTGCCTGTACCTGTGCTTATAGACTTCTTTCATGTTTCTCTGTTAGGTTCCTTTTAACCAAAATCCCATCCAAATAAAATAATTCTACTCTTTAATACTTGGCATACCTTCTTTTGCATAATCTGGTGAATATTTGTACTCATACATTGTTATTTAATGTTCAATAAAGAAAACATCTGAAGCTGACTCTTATTCCAATTGAATCTGTAAATCATTATTACATAAATAACAAGTATGACAACAAATTTGCCTAAGTGTACAAATAAAGCAGTGTAATTAAGAATGACAGGTTAATAACATTGTAGGTTAATAACATTGAAAGCCTGTAATTGGGGCAGGATGTGAGAAGTTCTTAGAATTACTATTCTCCCTTAGTTTCAGGCAGGTGAGCCTTCATAGATGTTACTACTCATAAGAAATATGTGTTGAGGCTCTCACAATAGATAAAGGTTCTTTTTCAGACAGAATCTTTGCAGTGGTGTTCCCTGCGTATTTTAGCATCTTCACCAATCTGAGGAGTCACATCAGTAATGTCAGTAAATTTTGTCATTCACTCCAAGCATGACAAATTTTTCTAATGGATTAAAGAGCTATGTATGCTCTTAAGACAGAGCCTTTGTCTGATGGCGTGTCTTTCAAAATAATTCTTTCTTATATAAATGGTGCTTAAAATACTATCCTAAGTCAGCACTTAAAATTAATCAAAGTTTATTTCCGCAGCATTTCAGAATTTATTTTTTCTTAATACTAGAATGCTATGGGGAAAAAAAAATAAGGTTAAACCTTACTTCTTAATTTTCTTCCTGAACAGAATAAATATAAAATCTTAATGTCAGAGAAGGAAGAAAAAAGAAAAGCTGATTGAGACAGATGTGTTTGAAGGTAGGGATATTCACATATCCAGAAAGTAATAAGGCTTCGTATGGCTTACTGGTTTGTGTAGATTGTGTAACTGTGAGTAGTAAGATTAAATATGCAAAATATATAAAAGACCTTTCACTAGTACCAAGGCCTTCTGGCAAATCTCTTTAAGGTGACAGAACTAGAAAAATCTTTAATGTACTGCTGGAAAGTTGCAGAATTAGAACCAAATTCTTCTGTCTTCCCAGCATGTGCTTGGCAAAGGTTAGCGTTCTGTCTGGGTACCAGGTCAGCATTGATGGACTTCAGAGAGATGGAGAGTGGCTATAACTTCATCCTGCATGCTGAGAAACAGTTGGACTGGGGGAGTGTGCTGGACTTTCTGTCCTTTCACTGTGTTTAAGAAAGTGAACAAGTTTTACAGCAGCCCCACTTTCTATGCAGTCATTTGATTTCGGCCTCTGAAAAAACACATACAGCAAAGACAGAAAGCTTAGGTTTGATACAAAACCCTCTCCAAGTCTTGTAAGGTACTTTATATAATTAGTATAACATATATAATTTTAACTCTTACATTTTTCAGCCCAGTGCTGTGGAAACCTAGTGATTTCTCAGCTCTGTCTTTCACAGAAATCTTTTCACTTTCTTTGAGTTACTTGCTTTTGTTCACAATCCTGTGTCTGGTACCAGAGTTATGTTTTTCCACACCTCAGGGGCACCTGTAGACAACACTGTCATTCTGTATGACTTTTATTATGGAGTTAGAGAAACAAGAAAACAAGAAATAAATCAAACGACTCCCTGAAGGAGAGAGTGTATGTTTCTTCACTCCTATACCACATCAGACCTGTGAATACAGCTGATTGATAGAAATACAGTATGTGAAAAACCTATTTGCTTGTGTTTACCTAAAGATGTTTTCATCACAGATATGTGAACTGTCTGCATGATATATGAGACATAGTGTACAACTGGTGAGACTTGTAGTTTGTTTCAATTAATGCAATCCCATGCCTAGCAGTAATGACAGAGCAACAGAAGGAAATCTTTGAGATCAGTTGTACCTTATTATATAGTATTAAAGAGGAGTTCTACAAATGAAGAAATTAAATGAACTCACCTTAGATTGTAACATGTTATCACTTGGTTGGATATAAATACCTTAATGAATATTTAGAAAGCTATACATGAAAGCCGAGTGCTTAGTGCCCGATACCTAATCACTGCAAGACCTGAAAAACTTTCATAGGTCAATAGCAGACCTAAAGAAACACAGTGGAAGCTTAGACTCTAATGAAGTTGTGGGTTTGCCTTAAGAAAAAAAAGAAACACTAATTTTTTTTTTTTTACAAATTCTAAGCTTTGTAAGTAAAAGGCATCTTAAGGCCTGCAGGTTCACATTTCGACAACCTCACTCATTAAACAAGTTCTTTAATTCTGAATGAAAGGTACATCTCAAACTTCCATATTTTTTTCAAGATCTGTTTAGTGCAAACAAGTTCGAAGACTTTTTATTGTATGGAGTAAGGTAAACATTTAAGAAGAACTATGTATTCAAGAGGAACATATGTTGACCTCTATCAATTGAGGTTTATAGACAAAGCTGTTTGACATGTGGATAGAAATTTCAATATCAAAATATACAACTAAGTACAATATTAAATATTTACCATAGAGAAAATGAAAAAACACAGAAAATACAGAAATGCGAAGCATACACATACATATTAGAATGGACTCAATGAGATTGTAAAATCTTTCATTGCTATCTCTAAAGCCTTTGTAAATTGAAATAAAGAAAAACAGGGGACTAAGACAAACTATGAGAATATATGCAAGGGTACCTTGGATAGAAAACAATTTCAATCACCTTCTGAGCATATTTCTGTTTTGTCAGCAGTAACACTTATAGCATTGGTGCTTTAATGTAATAAAATTAAAAAATTTAAAAAATCTCACAACTTCTCAGAGAACAAGAATAAAGAATATACTTGAGAATTGTAAAAAATGTCCACCCAGTTAAAAGAAATAACCCTTTAAATGACATGAAGGATTATAAACCATTACTGAATTTCCTCAGACTCTGAAGAGAGAGACCCAGATATGACTGTTCAGTGCCCATCATGGTCAATGAAAGGCCCTGATGTTCAGTGAAAAACAGGCTGAAGGAATGAACTCAAGTTTTACTTTCAATGATTGTCAAACCCATAATGAATATTGGCTTTTTGTAGTGGAAGCAACAATGAAATTGGTTGACAGATTCATAATGAGGGTTCACAAGGAAGAGAATCAGTCAATTCCATGTAGTGGTGAGGAAAATGCTCCTACAGACACGAGCAAGGCACTCTTGATGCAACGTAGTACTTTTCTTCTGCCAGAAAGTTCCTTTCAGTGTTTAGAGTGGGATGTGCTCAGCAATCTTGTGTCTAGATACTGAACACTCCCCATGACTTAGGCTGGTGGTGTGTAGTGCTGTAACCTGGACTGTAAAAGAAAGTAAAAGCCGAAGTAATGCAAAAAATTAAAACAAGAAAAAGAGCAACAACATGCTATGAAGAGGATCTGAATGAAGGCAGGCAAACAGCTAAGATGCAATCAAGAAGTTCTCAAGGAATCCTTCTGATTGGCAAAAATAAGGATTTGTGATGGAGAAGCAGCTGGAAGCCAGACACACTATCTTAGGGGGGCTAAAATAAATCCAGACACTTCTGTAGAGACACCTGAATCACTGTCCCTTAAGGTCTTATCTGAAAATCCCAGAGTATATCAGACATCATTCACTATTTCAAATTAAATGTAAGACTCCAAATAAAATATTTTGACAGACTCTGAATAAAGTGAAGAGACCTGAACAAATATTAGGACTACTTTTAAGAAAATCCTCAGCCTACTCACAAGTTAGAAAATAGAAATTGGTCCCATTTTTAAAGTCTGAGACATATTAATTATTAAAAATTCATATATCCATCCTTTACTCTCCATTATAGTAATTAAAGGGTACTAAATGACTTC
This sequence comes from Scytalopus superciliaris, assembly GCA_013400415.1. NCBI lineage: Eukaryota > Metazoa > Chordata > Aves > Passeriformes > Rhinocryptidae > Scytalopus > Scytalopus superciliaris. The sequence continues at coordinate 57,293 of VXBX01008445.1, read as the reverse complement.
TCATTGTGTGAAGTTACATAAAAGAAAATTTTTAACAAAAGAGAACCTTTTAAAGGCTGCTACCACTAAATGTGATTAAAGTCTGATTTCTTCCATCAGGACAGATGATGAGCAGCAAATTGCCTGCAGTACTTGCAAATTGAACAGAAAAACCTGCTTATTGACCACTTAAATTGCTTTAGAGCAGATTGATATATCTCAGTTATTTATGTGAATAAATATCAAGAGAATAAGCCTTTCATTTACAAGAACTCCCAAGTGGTAACTGCCTGGAACACAGAAAATAATCACAATATCATTCCTCTACCCAACGCACATAGATTACATACAAACATCTCTCTGAACAGCATAACCAATAACATGTGGCTTGCAAAGTGTAGCATGAAAGGGTCAGACATTTCCACAAGAGGGTGAGTGGACATGAAAAACAAGCAACACTTTTGGGAGGTATGTTAGGTAAAACTGCAAATTTATATTTAAGAGCTAAAGAAGTAATTTGAGCTATAGTCTTCTGAAACCACAGGAAAGAAAGTGCAATCTTGCTCTTCTTTTAAAATAAGAAAAAGGTTAAGCTTGCCACATTTCTGATTAGCACACTAGGAACTAATCCTGCCTGTGTCATGGCATAGTGCTAGGCATTCTTAGCACATAAAAAAAACCCCTCATTCTACCATCTGCTACAAAGCTTATCAAGTTCAGAACAGTATTACATTATTAGCCAATCTGACAAAGGAATCACTATTGTCCAGAAAAGAGAAAAATTATTAGCATAATTTCTCCCTGCATTGCAGCTCTCTCTAACAAATTATCAGTGCTATTAGAATACATATATAGGACAAATGCAGATAATAAACAAGAATGTGTGCTGAATAGCTCAGTATTTTTCTCAGAGTTTGTATTGGGTTTATGTGGCAAAGTTTTGGTAGCAAGGGAGCTACAGAGGTCACTTCTCCAAGAAGTTGCTAGATGCTTTCCTATGTGTCAGCCTTGTCTGAGACAATCAGTGACAGTGTTAGTACCTCTGGGATAACATATTTAAGAAGGGGGGAAAAACTGCTGTGTAAAGCAACTGGAAAAGAGTGATAATGTGTTGGAGAAACAGCCCTGCTATGACAAAGGAGGGGAGGGAGGTGCTCCGGGTACTGGAGCTGAAATTCCTTTGCAGTCTATGGGAAAGAACATGGTCAGACTGGTGAGCTAGGCTGTCCTCCTGCAGCTCATAGTACAAGGTGAGCAGAGCTCCACCTGCAGTCTTTGGAGGACCTTATGCTCTTTGAAGGAGGCTGTGACACTGGGGAAAGCCCACATCGGAGCAGGCTCCTGAAAGAGCCTGTGGACCTGTGGACCCGTGAAGAGAGGAGCACACAGTGGAGCAATTTTGCTGTCAGGACTTGTGAACCTCTGGGGGACCCACGCTGAAGCAGCCTATTCCTAAAGGACTGGACTCCATGGGAGGTATCCATGCTAGAGCAGGTCATGAATGACTGCATCCTGTGGGAGTGGCCCCATGGCAGAGCAGAGGAAGAGTGTGAAGTGGAAGACCCATCAGAGGCAAAGTGTGATGAACTGACCACAACCCCCATTCCCTGTTCCCCTGTGCTACTGAGGGGAGAAGAATTAGAGAAAGGTATTTTAAGATTTGGTTTTTATTTCTTATGACTCTACTCTGAATTAATTAGCAATAAGTTTAGTTTTCCCCAAGTCAAGTCTGGATTTCTCTGTGATGGTGATTGGTGCATGATCTATCCCTGTCCTTACCTTGACACATGAGCCTTTCTCTATATTTTCTTCCCATCCCATTGAGGAGGGGAGTGACAGAGAAGCTTTGGTGGTTCAACCCGCCCCATAGTTATTAGGACTTCTAGTGTGTGCATTGCTTGTACTATCACAATCAATCAAACATTGGTCCAAAAGTTCTTTACAAGGACCTTTCCTAAAGAGCAGGTAACTCACAGGAAACAACTCTTTAAACTCTGGGTTTTATCTGCTGAGCCTGAGAAAGTTATTCTGCCAGTAACAAATTATAGAAGATATGGATTTTAGTGAAATATGCATTTTAGGTACATGGCAATATGTTGCCATAAGCCTTAATATAGTTGTAGATTTTAATGTAGTTTTGTATAGTTTTATAGTCTTTTGCATTTAAAAAGTAGTTTATAACTCCTGTACCAAATACTTAAGCTAGGTTTTAACCTCTGTGTCACATTTTTGAAGCATGTTTCTGTGCTAAGGTGAGATATTAGGCTGTATTCAGATAGCTATTAGAACATGTTGTAGTCAAAATACAATATTGTTTAGTCGTAGTATAAAGAGAAGGTTAGAGGGTACTGGAAGGACTCCAAATAGAAGACATAATGTGATGAAGATGAGGGTGAGGGAGGAAGGAGTGGTCTTGGGACCACTGACTCAATTCTAAGGAGGTGTTTCCAGGCAGGTGGTTTGAGATAGAATGGGGGTGGGCTAGTTAGACATTGGATGTATTTGTTAGATAGGGAAATTAAGTAGGGTCATAAATTTGCAGAATTCTGTATCCCAGCATGCGCGTGTTATGGATTGCTAAAGCTTTAGCTGAACTTTCAGTAAAGGATCTTTATCTGCTTTACCCTGTCGTGGAAGTTTTCTTCCTAGGAATTCCAGGCAACAATATATATGGACACAAAAACTCTGCAGATAGAAATTGTCTTTGGTCTTAATATCAAAAGAATTGCATTCTCTCCACTTCCCTGAAGTGCTAGAGAAACAACTTTATAAAAACGTTTTTAAAATTTTGCTTTTAAAAATGTTTGCTATTGTATCTTTACTGCAGAAAGAAACTTGTATTTCATCATATTCCTCCCTGGCCATCCCTGGGGATGTGAACAATCATTTTGACAGGTTATCAGGTGATCAGGTGAAGATGGTCAGGAATAGGATTCATCTTCTGTAACTTTACTCATCTAAAAGTAGGGCAACTAGTCCAAGCTAAGTGCCTAAACTCACTGTGCAAGACAGGAATAGAGGGCAATAGGGGCACACTGTCCCTCACCACATCTCTCAGATACTGTTTTGGAGCAGGCTAAACTATCCACCAACAATGCACAGTTTCTTCAAGCACATTGTTGAGGGAGCATAGATTATTAGTTTAGAGAAGTTAGCTATTGAGTCTCTCTCTGAATGTCTCAAATGATGTAGAAAAGACAGCTCTAACCTGTTTCATAATCCTCAGCTAAACACTAACAGTCATTAGCTGTTTAGTTGAATGGTTGAATAACTCAGTAGATTTCAGGGACTATGGCACTTACTTGGTGATTGTTCCTCCTCTGACTTCAGAAAAAATTGTCATAAACACTGGGTTATAACAGATTATCATAGATATCATTGCTGCTGTGTTCTATTTCCTGACTATTCCCAAATTTGTTTTGGAAAACTGAAATGTACTTTAAAGGAAAAAAGTGCTCTGAAGAGTCATATGACTGTCAGGTGAGGTAACCATATGTTATCATATACCATACCTCAAGCTACAGCAAGTTGTAATTAACTAAAG
>VXBX01008445.1:6013-53658 GCA_013400415.1 Scytalopus superciliaris | reverse complement strand
CCCCCCCCCAACTATTTACTTTCATCTCAGTGATTCTCACCCTGACATTAGCTTTTCTGTGGCAACATATAGTCAGTATTTATTAAGAGAAGCCACTATTTCAGGTATCAGAGGAAGGTGTAGGGTCCTTTATGTAATATCCTTTTGTTAATGTAACTATATTTAACAAAGCTTACTCAGGAGAGTCGAGGAGAAACAACCATCTCTATTACTGAATGTCAGCAAAACAGAATAGATGGGAACAATTGTCTCATCATCCAATACTGGCTCAAACTGTCCTTGATGTTTCAGTTTTGTTTTTCTGAGCACATAAGATGTACATTACTGTAAATTAACTCTTTTGGTTGCTGATACTTTATAGGCTTAGTGTATCATAGGCTACTAAGATACATCTTGGGAAGCAGAACCTGCACTAATTACACCTGCTGACAATGACATTGTGTCCTTCCCTGTGGAGCTGAAATAGTTGGGAAGACAAAGAATAATTGCATGTATCTTTATGTTCAATTGATTAAGAACAATGCTTTGACAAAGCCATTATTATTATTATTTTGAGGAATAAGTCCAAGATTAGTAGATGAAAGTCAGGGCAAGATTACAAGAAGAACTTTACTCAACAGTATACTAGAGTTTCTGTTGAGTATTCTTCCCAGAAATCAATTTTACAATGTTTAGTTGAAAACTGTAATAGATACTAAGACATATCAGCAGAATTCTTTATGTTAAAATATGGTCAATTGCTTTTTTTACATTTGTGTTACAAAACACATTTTTGTTATATTTAGCTTGTATCTCTGATTTTCTGCTTTAGGAGGGCAAATATATGTACTGCTTTGAAATGATAATAAATTAGCAACCATATTTACTCTCACTCCTTATGTTTTCAGCTGTAGCAATGTTGCAAGTCATAAGTTCTTTCTACCACTAATACCTAATCATCCAGATAATAATTTATCCTGGAATACTGAGGTGAACACACCCTACCCAATACATCACTGCTGCAGACCTGTCACATATTTCATACACTTGTTGAAGGTTCAGTGCCCTGCCCTACGTTTTCAAGCTCACTGAGGCATTAGGATACTCTTTTCTCCTTTTCTGTCCTCTAGAATTCTGAGTCTTGAATATAAGAGATACAGAGAAAGATGCCTTTATTGAGAATTTCTTTCAACAGCTCACTTTGTGTCATAGAAGGCAGACACAAGTGACTGATATAAACGTATATTTTTGTAAATATGAAATAAAAATTTTCCTTGATTTCTGTAAAATAAATTGTTTGTTACTTCTATTAAAAATTACTGGACTCCTTTCTTCTTTGCATGAGGGAGTAGGGGATTTTATTTATATGTAAAAACCTATGTTTGGAGAACTCTGTTGCATGCAGACATGCCTACCAACACTAGGAAAAGACAGGTTTTGGGTTGGGATGGCTGTAGGAGTTTCCTTAATATGAATCCACCTGCAAGAATTTCTATAGTAAAAGTTCTGCAGAAGTTTCACTATATATTTCTTTGATGTAAACACATGGGAGAGTTCTTTAGATATCAACTTGCTGATGATAAAAAGGGGCTCTGAATATGTGATTTTCATATGACTTTGAAAATATTTTTTTATCTGCTTGCTTCTGTGTATATCCATTATCACCTGACACCACCTAAAGGTTGTATCACACAAAAAATACTAAGACTTTTATTTTGAGACATGTGGCTTTTTTGTATAAATATATAACTCTTTTTTTTTTTTTTAATCTAAAGGACTTGCGTAATCATGACTTCAGAAAGTTGTGGTGTGTTTTTACAGAGACATGGCTGTGTATTTTTATCCAGAGCTTCATCAGCTATAGAACAGCTAGAGTAATCCCCCAAATTTTTATGCTACTGTAGACTTGTGCTCAAATTGTGTGTGTGGCAATGCCTTGTTCCAGGATTTTTGTTGTGCATCTGTAACACCATCCTAACACAATTCATTTATTAATCAGAACATAATGGCATCCCAGATGTCAGTCAGGTATTTTGTTTTTTCTCTTAAAGAGATTTGTGTTGAGTAGCTGAAGAATGTGAACCTCCCATCACTGTAATTGGACTGAAAAGCTTGTAACAGCAGGTGTTTTAATCTTGTTATAGACAAATAACAAATTTTGGAAGAAATGATACAATTACACTGATCAAATATATGAGAGAGCTCCAACACCTCCACAATTTTAGTCTATCAAAATTATGGTATTAAAGTGAGGAAGAAAACCGGCTCTTCTCAGGCAACCAAAGTCAGATAAATAAAGAAATGTGGTTTTAATGTGAGGTGGTATTCTTGCACCTTTATGCACATTTCACTTAAAGTGTGTTTCAGAATTTTATTAGCTTTGACTTTTAAATTGAATATGTATCTTTCAGAGTGTAATCTTGAAACTGCTAGTCTGTCACAAAACTTTTTTTATATCACAGTGTTTTCTAGTTTGGAAATGTTTGTGTATATTTACAGAATCACAGAATATGCTGAGCTGGAAGAGACTCACAAGGATCATCAAGTCCAACTCCTGGCCTTGCACAGGGCCAACCCCAAGTCACACCATGTGCCTGAGAGTATCATCCAAACACTTCTTGAACTCTGCCAGGCTTGGTGCTGTGACCACTTGCCTGGGGAGCCTCTTCCACTACCCAGTCTCCTCTGGGTGAAGAACCTCTTTCTAATATCCACCCTAAACCTTCTCGGACAAAACTTCATTCCATTCCCTCAGGTTTCATCATTTTTTCCATTTACACTAAGAATCTCTTTGTTTCTTTAGGAAGATCATTTAGATACATTTGATTTATTCTCTAGGTCAAATACTGTATCACAGTCAGAAATTGTGAGCTTTTGTTTAGGACTAATTGATGACCATGATTAGATCACAAAGTTTTATCACAAAACTAGAGCATCTTCAATCTGGTTGTATGTTCTGGGTAGAATATGTGCTTTATGGAAGTTTTAGTTCTTTTACCTCATCTTCTATATGATTTAAGGTGTAAAAGAAGTAGTGAACATCTTAATTCAATAGAAAGGTATGCAATATATAACTTACTCCCTTGTTTTCTGGGGGGTAGGGAGGGGGCTACAGGTCATTGATTTCAGGTCCCAGTTCAGGGATTTTTTTTGGAATATAACTGAATGAATATAGTTGATCAATGTATTTCAGAGCACATATTCTTACTACCTTATTGCAATATTAGTGGTGTATCTATCAAATGAAAATACAACAACAGTACAGAGAAGTTAGAGCTCTGGTGATATCAACATTTTAAACCATCATATATGTAGCTTACAAATTTATTTTCTCAGAAACAACAAGTACACCAAATTCAAATACAGTTTTCCTGTCACTGTATCAAAAAAGGAGATAGTTGTGAAATGAAATTACTTGATTTCTCATCGAAAAGTAGTCTTATTCAAAGTAAGCTGTGAAGTTAAGCAGAGTCTAGAAGAACAATTGTTCAGTAGTCTAAAGTAGCTAAATCAAGATATTTCATGCTACATTACTTTTGGTTTCTAACACATGCTGTAAAAAAAAAAAAAAAGACATTTTCCAATTGGACAGGCAGAAAATTTCAATAGCCATTTAAAGAATTCAATAACTGTTAGGAAACATCTTCCATCCAAAGTATGTAATTTCTTTGGATATATAAGTGTTCTTAATTCCTTAATTTGTTCAATATTAGATAAATTTAAAAGATATCTCAACTATAGATTTTTATTGATCTAATATAAATGAAATATTCAACAGTTTCAAATAAATTGGTATATTTTCAGTTTCTTCACAAGACAGAGGGTGAACTAAAAAGAAAAAAAACCCATTCCTATCAGTATAGTTGGTTCAAAAACTTCATTTCCATCCCACAGGAAATTCTGAAATTTACATACATGTAAAATATATTCTATTATTTGGATTGAAAAAATGAAAGTGTAGATGTTTCTTACTGTAGAGAAATTTGAAAAAAAAAAGTCACTTAAAAATTACTGTGTTTCATTTTTATATCTTTACATTCCCATGCAATAAGCCCCCCCATAATATGAAATACTAATTCCTAGTACTGAAGTGAAATTCAATACAAAGTTCAAATGCAATACTTCTTTCTGACTGAAGTAAGTGTGCATTATGAACCTAAACCTAAGAAAGATATACTGATTTATTTCATGCTTTTCTTTTGAAAATTTTACTGATATATTGGTATTTATCTATGAAAAACAATTATCCCCTTAACAGAGTGAATGTATTTAGGGGTGATTTAGTTCCCCCATTTTGAAATAAAATTCTATTGAAATGGAGCTGAGTGATGATACAAGACATATTATTTTCTCAAGATTTTTTTTTGATTTATTTTATTTAAATTTTGAAATATTTTTCAGTAATTTAGTATATTATAGGATCACAAGGAGCTTTTTTTGTTTATTGTTTCTTCCAATCAGTCAGTGGATCGTGTTATGTCAATTGAAGTTTTGCTATGTGAACCTAACTCTTTCAGCAGGACTAGAATTACTTTTTTAATTTTCTGTCAGTCCTGAAAAAATTGCACTGAGTAGACCAAAACAGATTTTTTGGCTTTTACTAGAAAATAGTTTCTAATTCATCTTAACAAAAAAAAAAAAAAAAAAAAAAAAAAAAAAAGATGCCTTTGTTCATAAAGTTGAAGGAAATTTCAACACAAAAATTCAAGAAGTTATTTTAAAAAGAAAAAATTGACTTTTATCTACCTATTCAACCTGAAATAATTTCAGAAAACACTCAGCTTTGCTCAGTTTGCATCCTCAATTACATGTGTATTTTAGTTGAAAATATTTGTCCTGTTGTACTTCTTAATTATAAAGAAGAAGCTTCTTAAAATAAAGAAGCTTGGCTTGCTTCCTTCTTATCTCAGTTCCCCTCACACCTTGCTCAAATTGTTGATTGAAGAGTTTGTCTAAGGCTTTGCATAGCAACTGTGTCTCCAGTGCCTGTAGCCACAGATGCAAATGCAGGCTGAAGAGCTGACAGTATCCATAGACATGAATGTAGTTGGTGTGTGTGTGGCTAGCCGTCGCGAACAACGATGCTTTTTATGCCTGCGCGAATGGATTTATTACGTGGAGCTCAGCGTGCGCGGAACTGGCCCCACCCCCTTTAGCCCTGGGACACTCTAAGCCTTGGCCAGGGCAAGCCCGGACGAAGTTGGCAGAGCGAGACCCGCAGGACTCGAACCGGCGTCCTTCCGAGAAGGAGCACGGATCCAGGGGCGGCGGCTTTACCCACTCGGCCACAGCCGCCGGCAATGTAGTTGGTAAGCACATCTTATTTAGGCGGGAATTGATTATGGAGTCCTTTGAGGCTAGTTTTCCTAGTTCTTGTCTCCATGTGATTAGCGCTCTCACAAAGCAATTGGAGACTGCTGAAGTGTAAAATGAGACTGATTCAACCCACAATTCTTGGTTTTCCTGTCTATCAACTTACTGGGGAAGAATTAATTTCTCCTCAAGTATGATGACAGAGGGCTGAGTTATCTGTGTTGCTAGCTTTACGTGCTGCAGATGATTTGGCTTTTAGGAACAAATGAAATTTGGAACAAAACTTGTGAAAACTTTAGCTTTTAGAAAGCTGCTTTCTCCTTTATTTCAACTTTCTTAGGATAGGTATATTATTCTATTTCAATTCTCTCTTTTCCAGTAATTTATTCCTTGTAGTGCCATTTTGAGGTTACAATGTAGACTCAAATTCAGTATGAGCTCTTCTGAGCTTCATTCTCTGGTTTAGCACACTAAGAGATCTGTCATGAGTGCTTTCTTCCCTGCTTGCAGAGAAAAGAGCAGCTTCCATGATGTGGACACAATATTCATCTACAAAAAGTCTGCTAGGAATGATCTTGAAATCAGAAATTTAAACCCTTATAACAGACATACACTATTCTTATAAGCTGGTGTAGCAAGGTGGAAAAAAAAAAAGAGAATATTTCTTCTACAAGACTGGATTTCTATTTAAAACATCCTTTGTTATCCAGCTTAAAGGCTGACATAAAGAAACTCCAGAACAGGGGTATTTCTCTATAGCAAAGTGCCAGAAAACAGGTTTTGGTTGTTCCTTTTGCATGACTATGAATCTTTCAATCACTGCTGAGAAATTTTCATGCCTCTAAGAAATTATAATTTTCTATCTACTTTACTTTGAGGTCTCAGCACGTCTGTCCTGACCATTTATGTAATTATATACTGGGATTACAATAAAAATGACTAGAATGAATACAGACTAATTGAATAATCTTACTTTTAAGAAAGAAATACAAATGAGAACATTGAAGGAAATGCAGTCTGTGTGCCTATCTGTGCTCCACTTGTTCATCTCTGTCAGCTGCCATGTTACATATGCCCTTGAAGAAATTTGAAAAGTTAGATGACTACAAGATGAAAATTGCCATCACCTGATTTTGCAGTATTTGCTTCTACCTGTTGGACACTGTTCTGGTTCTTGAGGTACTCAGCCAGAAAATAACATTCTGCATTACAGCCTCTGCTTAAAGTTCAGGATAACAGCCTTTTCTATCTGAACCTCAAAGTCATTGCTTTAACCAAGATTGTAACACTTCTGCAGTCAGACCTCACCATCTTTCCTATGGGAGATGAGAAAAGGGATGCAAATAAATGGAATGAGAAAGAAAGAAACAAGAGGCAAATTGACTGTACTTCTCAATTTTTTTGCCTTTCCATTATGACTGCCTAGAGGTAGGCATTTAAATATGGGCTGAATCCTACACCATGTTTCTCGATCCCCTCTTTCATTACATCTTTTAAAGATCCTTAGAACACCCCTGTCAGTTCACTGGTCTCTAGACATACAAAATAAGCAAACGATTTTAGCTTTTGCACATTTTCAGGTGTGACAACTCTCCAAGCTGGGAGTAGATTCTCTGCTTGCTGGAATGTGAAGTTAGACAGATATAGATTGTGCTCTTTTTCTAAACCAGTTTTTGAGAATGTGATAGGTTGTTTTTTGTAGGCCTTCCTTGGTAACCAGGGTCAAAATCTAGGAAGTATTCCATCCCACTTCTTTACGTAATCAGGTGTGTATATAAGATGAAGGGGGAAGTGTTCTTTCTCTCTTTTGCTCTCTTTTCCTTCTCAGGTTAGCACACTGACAGGCTCTCAGTGTTTAGGCCTGGCTTATCTGTATTAAGCGAGGCCTGCTCCAAGGGCTGTTTGCCTGGGCCGGTGGCAAAGGTTAAGAATCTGCTTTTCCTAAGGAAAGTAGTGAGTTTACTATTGCATTTGTTACTTACTGAGTTAATTTCTGAATTTAGATTGTATATATTTGTTTGTCTCCTTTCCCTTTTTGTCTCCCTCTCCCCTTTCCCTTTCCCTTGTCCCTTATTGGGGTTGTTTGGGGGTCCCTGTCTCATTGTACCTAGTATACAAATTTAATATATGTAAATATATATATATATTTCTTCAATTTTCTCTTGCTGCTTTTTGCCGTTTCAGGAGAGGGAGGGGGGAATCTTTCTCATGAGGTTTGGCTGTTGGCAGAGAGACAACCCAAACTTTCACAGAGACAATGCATAAATTGAGTAGGTTGGATTGTATCCCAATTGCACTACATTCAGAGAAGCATTCTAGCAGTTTTAAAGCCAGTTTTCCAAGTGTGGGGAGGTTTTTTGATTTGTTTGGTTTTGTTGGGGTGGGGGTTTTTTGTTGTTGTTTTTGCTGTTGTTTTTGGTTTGGGTTGTTTTTTTTTTTGGTATGTGCATGTGTGAATTATTGTTGTCCTTTCATTCTTAGGAATATATATTTAAATTTACCTGCTATTCACAGTTCCCACACAATGTTTGCTTGATTGCATATTCTTTGTGGTTTCATTTGGTTTGTCTCTCTAGTGGGAGGTCCTGCAAGCAATGCTAATAGACCAGCCTCCCAAGAGGAATTTATGGGTAATTTTCTTTGTCATCTGAAAGATTTATGATCAAAATATTAAACACGAATAGGAAACTGAACTGAAATGACAGCTTAATTCTACAGTTGTATGCTGATTTATTTATATGTGGATATAGCACTCAGAGAGCCCAATTTTACTTCAGATTTCTGCTGACAGAAGTGGGCAGGCAGCAATTTCAGCTCAAGGCTAGGTGCAAGGGACTCTTACATTCAGCTCACTATCAATACTAAGTTCTTCCACAGTTTTTGATGAGGCTTTTGGGGGGAGATCCAGAAATGTTTGTGAGCTGTGCCTATCTGCAGTATTCAGACTACATTAGGAACTTCATTTCACCAAAGCAACACTTAAAGCGTCATTAGTGGGCCTCAACAGGATAATTCAAACCACCTAAATCAGCAGTCCAGACTCTGTAAGTAGACAGTGGAGGGAGGTAAACCTCTCTCAGGGTCTATGAGTACCTACTTCAGTTAGCAAACTGTTTCTCTCCCTTGACTCTTTGGAGTGTACACACCTCCTCCAGTGTTACCACGTCCTGAACAAAGGGCAGCTTAAAGTCAGCCAAGAAATAGCAACCCCAGTCTCAGCTGAATGCTTGAAGAGTAACCCTTGCCTGGAGGAGCGTGTAACCTGAAGGTTTGTGTATGGCGCTTATTTTGCCATGAAAAATTATAGCCCAGTAAAACCATGTCTTTGTTTTTCCTTTTTTTTTTTTTTCCATTCAATTTGTAAAGAATTGGCAGTACACTGAACTATGAAAATAAGAGGTGCTTTATTATTTAGGAAGGCAATATAAATCTGAGTTTTCACTTCAGGAACGACAGCAAATACCACTGTTTCCTGGAGCTTATCTCCATATTCCTGCGTTATAACATATATATCAAAGATTTCTATATCTGTCAGTCCTCCTTGTCAGGCTTTCTGCTGCTCTGCAAGCAGGAGACTTTGAAGTTTCATCCAGTACTTAACAGTCCTCTTATACTGCTTATTTTTTACTCACGTGGAATTATGTGCACAATGATTCTGACAAACTCTTAACAGACATTTAAACCTTGCTTGTTGTTGCTCCTCTGTTTTAATTGACTTTTTTCCTGGTATGTGTAAACTATACTTCTCACAGCTAGCCTTTGTTGGAATCTCAGACATCAGAAAGCCCAATTTTGTTTAGAAATTTTGAGCCCAGTCTGTTAATTTCCAAGCATGTTCCTGTAAAGGATAACAAACCAACATCATGCTCCAAAAAGCTCACTGATTGTCAATTTCTTTTTTAAAAAATATGTTCTAAATGCACTCTGAGGTTTATTTTAACTCTGTACAAATAAAGCCAACATGATTTTTAAGAAATAAATATTTGATGCTACTTTCTAAACTTAAAAATGTCACTTAAGGAGGTATTTTGGACTAGGTATTTCTTCTGAGAAGGAAAGCAAAGGCATGATTTTATATAGTTCACAACAAGAACACTAAATATTTTGTATTCAACAGTGAATGAACTCCCATATTTCTGTTGCTTGACATTTTACTTTTTTACTACTAACATTTTATCCAAAGTAGGATTCAGGTTTCTGCTTTCCCTGTATTGACACTTCCCTGTTATTGTGGATTTAGTTCATCTTAAAACGATGATCATGAGTCTCAGTGGTGTTTCAGAGCTTGCAGTGGTGATTAACAAAGACCCGTTTCTATTCTGAAGTGCACTGAAGTATGTAATTAAACGTTATTCTTTTTCTCCAGGTTGGAGCTGAGTTTTGAAATGAGCGGTTTGATTGAAAACAGCATTGTGAAATGGTTGAGTTCTCCCCAAGCTAAAGCCAAGTTCAAAAGGCTGATGATAAGTTAAAAGAGCTTGAGCTTAAACTATTAATAGGAGGACCTCTGTGCTTACACTGCCTTTAAACTCATCCAAAATCCTACAATTCATGATAGCTTCAGATTCATTTTAACTGGATATAAGAATATACAAATACCTTTGTTATGTTTATTCCCTTGACAGACAACAAGTTGAACATGAGACAGTGCTGCACACTTGTAGAAAAGCAGGTCAGTGAGCTGCAGTAGGCAAAGCATTGCCAGCAGGTCGAGGTTCCTTCCCCTTTTACTCAGCACCTGTGACACACATCTGAAGTGCCAGTCCTGATCTTCCAGTAGGAAAAGGATATGAACATACTGTATTGTCTTCAGCCAAGGACTGTGAAAACGATTAAGAAGCTGGAGCATCTGTCATATGAGGAGAGATTGGGGTAGCTGGGACCACTCAATCTGGAGAAGAGAAGCCTCATGGGAGAATTTATGTATGTAAAAGTATCTTTAGGGACATTAAAGAAAATGAAGCCAGACTCTATCCAAGGATAAGAGGCAGTGGGTACAGTTTTAACTCTGCCTAAACATATGAATTTTTTTGTTTTGTTTTGTTTTTAATATGGTCAAAAACTTGTAAAAGTTGTCTATAGTGGTTCCAGAATCTTCATCCTTGGAGAAACTCAAAACCCTGACTTGACACCATTCTTAGAAACCCACTCTAGATAATACTCCTTTGAGAAGAGTGTTGGTCTAGTCCAGAGGTCACTGCCAACCTGAATGACTGTGGTTCTGTCAGTTTGTGGGTGATTCACAGACTAAAAGGAAGAAAATAAATTTCAGTGACTACAATAGTTTTAATGGCTTCAGTTGTCCTGCTGTGTCAAATGTGGCTCCCATAATAACACTACACATTAAAAATTCCATCAAGTGTCAACAATTTTTTGTCATTTATGTCAAAATATCCATTCAAATTTTTTTATCTCATTTTTTTTTTAATCTTCTTTATGACAGAGAGCTTTGCCGGGAAATTACAGTATTCAGTTTTAAGAGGAGAAAAAAAGCAGGAAAAAGTATATTTTTCTACCTTAAAAACATCTTTGCAAAGAAGGTTATGTTACAGCAAGTCACCCAAGGTGATAAGATAATCTTTTTTCCTGTAAGAGAATAATAGATTGTTTAGTCCATAGTTTCCTTCATCTATGATATGAGCATCTTTGTTAGATTTCATGCACTCTTTGGGTCAAGTTAGTAACATATGTATAGTTTAAATTATTCATCTCAGAGAACGACAAGGGTTTAGCAAGCAGATTTATACAAATGCTCTTCAGAACAAGGAAAAATATTGCAGAAGACATAAATGCTGCTGTATTATCTCAGTAAATACTAAAGACATTATAAAGGAAGGAAGAAAAGATGATCAAATATTCCCTGTTGGCTGCACGTATCTCTTGTTGAAGAAGCTAATACTACGTCTCAGTGGTGTGGCAATCTTCCTTTAAAATATTGAATATTCAGAAGCAATACATCAGGCTCCATTTTATTAGCCAAAACTCTTAGTGCATACAGACTCTGACTCCATCTATTGACATGAGAAAAAAGATTATGTCTACAACATTCCTTAAAGGTGCCTATCTATCCATTTTCTTCTTTTTTCCTCCTGTTCAGGATTGGCAGTTCAATTGTTCTGTTTTGTGGAAAGAGTCAGCCCAGTTCCATTAGTGCTTACTTCCAAAACATGTAAGCTCCCTTTAACCTTAATAATACAGGAAAATCAACTGCAAATAACAAAAGTGATGCACTCCCATGACTGAATATTTAAGATGGAAGAATGAAATGTGCAGATGCAGAGCTGTTGTATGATATTGTTACATGATTTAGAGAATAAGACATAATAAACTATATTATTGGTAGAAGTGAAAGTATAGGAACTATAACTTTCAGAGATGTATAGTTTTCCTTGGTATTTATAAAGAAATAGTAATGAAGAGAGCAAAAAAAAGTATGCATGAGCAATAATTTCATTAAAGTGATTTGTGTGATTCTGTAGTGCTGGAATTTGATTCAAAATCCATTCATTGCCTAAGAATTGTTCCCAAATGGTCCTATTTAATTTTTAATAAGTGATATCTCTGTCTTTTGTTTACAGGGTAACTCTCAAAAATGTAAATGAAGTGTTATCTGGTACAATTTCATTAAATGCCAGTACCAGTGTCAAATAGGATAGCTATAAAGCTTCAAGCACTATTTTAGTTGAACATCATATCTGGAATATTTCAGCCTTTCCAGTTCAATAATTTTTGGGTTTTGTCTTTCTTACGTTATTTCCTTTGATTTTTAAACTTGAAGAATCTGATTTTTGTATAATTGTTTATGGAATCACTTTCTACCTATCTCTGTTTTTCTTTGTCACAGGCTTATAAAACATAGTACTATAACTGGCTTTGTCTGAAAATTAAAAATCAGAATATTCAAACTGTATCTACTACCAAATATCAATTATTTCTCTTTGTTAAGAGGAAAACAGAGATCAGTTTTGTAAAACTTTTCAAAACACCTTTAAAATCATCATCAATGTTTTTTTCAAGATGCTATTATGGTTCTTCACATCACCCAACTTAGCTTCCCATCTGTCAATTAAAGATAAGGGGAAACTGAAAGGACTGGAGGCACTGCTTACACTGATATTGTGCCAGCCCAAAGGGTTGTCCCTGGGCATTGGTCCAGGTGATGAGACAAGAGGATTCTGCTGCCCAGTGCTCCAGGGCTGCTCTCAGAAGCCAATCCACATCAGAAGGTATCAATCACACCTCTGCAGTAAGGACAATTGCAGCAAGACCAGGAGTGAAGCAAGGAGTATTGCCGGGCAGGTTTATAAACCTATATAAGCCTGTACAAGGTTTCTGTTCTGGACTGTTTTTGGGTAAAACCACACATCTTTTCACTGCCCCCATGGTAATCTAGAAAAAAGTGGTAAGCTTTGTATCTAAATACATGCCATAGTCAGAGTATGCTTGAATAAAATGACACAAAGCATAGAGGACATTAAGCTCATAATTCCACTGTCATTTAAATAGTTTGCTTATACTTCTTTTCCTAACAAACTCTGGCCTGACCTAGAGTGCACTTTTATGTCTTGTCAAAACATTTTAATGAGTATTTTCAGTGATTAATTCTGTCTGTTACTTTTCTTCTCAATAATATCTGCTGTCCTGAGTCTGATCCCTTTTTTGGGCTCTCAGAATCTGTTTCCATATCAAAGTTGTGTGGCTCTGATATTTGCACTTGGGAAAATACATGGATTGTGGATATTGAGGAATATAGCTTAGTTTTAAAATTAACTTATTTAAATTTGAAAGCAAAATATCTTTAAAAATAAACTACATTAAATAAATTCTTTGGATTGTTTGAGTTTTCTAAAAAAATTAGTCTTTTTTATGACTGTAAAAAAACTCTATTAAAAAATGTACCCAGCTGCTTTCTCTAGCTGTCTGCCTTAGCACAAACATAAAGAACAATCATTGCATTCCCATACACTGTGTGTTTGTCAACTATTGTTGTAACTTGTGTGCTGGTCTGTCCTGACCTTTGTGTGACACAGTTAATAGCTTTCACTACCATTTCACCGGTACAGACAGACTCTATGCACAGTATCATCTCATGGGATCTGGTTTGTTTCATCAGGAGACACTCCCACCTTTTTCAGATTCTTGGAGGCCACCCACAGTAGTAGGTCCTTTTCCTAAACCCACAGAAGAAAGCTGTAATATTGGATAAATTGTGAATGTGTCAGTGGGAAAATGAAAGGCCAGAACAGCGTTTGTCTTCTCTGTGTCGAAAAAGCAATACCTCCAAGAGCAGATCTCAGTGATGATTTCCCTGGGGTACTGTGATTCTACACATCTCCTAAACAAGTCTGTGACAGCTAGACAGCAGTCTAGTCCCACCCCCCCACTCCCCATATGTTGAATCTGTCCTTGAGAGGGACTTCCTCCAGACAAAGAGCAAATCAAACTTCTTTGTGCATGTACAAAACTCTATTTATGTCAGTGTGCTTATTACCAGAACATTAAGTCCACATGTTTAAAAACACATCAACCCAAGGAAAAACAAATATACCAATCAGTATCTACCCCCTGTGGCATGCATATATGCACCAGAGGGAGAAACATTAATGGACAATCAGAATCCTCTAAGGCAGAGGAAGTACACTGAATGATCTCTCTTCTTAGAAGGACTGCTGTGACACTCGGCTTTGAAAACTGGAATCAGAGAGTCAAAGAGGAAAGGCACACTCTGCCTCGGTCCTTGGAGAAGTTCCAGGAATTCTTCCCTCTCTCATTTTCAGTTGCTTAAACCCACGCTTCAAGGAACCCACTGGACTTTGTTGTGTGCTTCCTGTCTACAAAGGTTATTCTAGCTGGGTTTCCAGAGCTAATGAAAACAGTTGGAGCTTGCTATCTCTAAACAAAGATCTTGGTACCTTGTTGAACTATAAAAGATCTGGCACCTCCCTTCATAAAAGCCTCCCTGTAGCATGCAGCTACTGAATTGCAGACAGAACTTTGTCACATCAGAGCTGGGAGGCAAAAAGGACTGTCCCATTCTGAGCCCTGCACTCCTGAGAACAGAGACAAGGAAGCAAGTTCAGCCAAGGTTTATCTTATCTTTCACTTGGAAGAATCACAGTGTTTCTGCATGTTGTTACTTTTCTAGTAGGAAATCTCTGAGGACATTTTAATTGCATCAAAAGGTTGTAATTTTTTGTTGTTGTCTCAGGATTTTTATTTTTTTTAAATATTCTTATACTAATCTGCTGCTGGTAAGAATAGCACAGTTTAAGTCTTCCAAAAGGCTGTTACAGTATTCTAATTTTATCTCAATTATCAGTACAGCTCCACCCTTCCTTACATTTCATCATAATGCTAAAAATGTTACACCCCCTCATGTTCTTCACTTGTCTCCTTTCCCTTCTCTTAACTGCTCTTAGTGGCCTTCCTTTATGCCCTTGACTTTATATCCTCTCACCCCAGCCAACCCCATGTTCTTAGAAATTCTTACTCATGCACAAGAATCCATCTTCTCTTTCCTCCTTCATGGTCTAACCACCCTGGGCTAAATTTTCAGAAAAGTCAGGATACAGAGAAGACAGTGTACACTGAGAGATAACTTCTATTTCAATTTTTGTTTTAAAAATAATTTATGTTTCTTTTTTTATTTATTCCTGAAGCAAAGGGGTAATTCCTTAAGAATAAGCAGATTAAAATGATGGGGAAAACATGCCCTGAGACATAAACATTCATATTTTTCATGTATGCCTAGCTCTTTGTTTCTTACTATGATTTCATGCTCTGATTTTTTAGTTATGATTTTATAGTTATGATTTTATGATAAAACTGCACTATTATGAAACAGAGATACTCAACAGTGAACCGGTAACTCTTCAGGAGCAGTAGTGCAGACAGCTGCTTGGCCCTGGCACATGTCCACCCTATGGGCAGGCATTAGCTTGCTGTGCTTGGATCCAATCACACAGATCCATACACTTTGGAGGTCTTGAGTTGAGAGCAGTGATGGTCACTGTTTACAGCACTGTGACTTTCAGGAATTTACTTTCAGAGCAGCTGTCACAGTTCTTTCAAGGATTTAGTGTTAACACGCTCTGCATGGAGACCCCTAATCTCAAGGAGCTCTGTTTTGCCAGTTAGAGGTAAAAATGGGTGCATGGTGAGAGAATGAGAAATACATAAATTCTTTAAGCATGTGTAGACTGTGAAAAAAACCTATCTCTGAATAGATTTCTGCCTGTATCATGCCACTCTTCTGAATGATTCGCATCTAGAAGTTGTATAATATCTCATAGCATTTCTTCTTTTCAGCCCATTCTGATTATTCATGTGTCACTTCTGGCTGGAAAAATAGTCTCTTTTTACATCTCTGTGACACACTCCTGTGCGGTTTGGTTGAGAAGGTGGTCCCAGCATCAACTTCAGTCTAGCCTGTTTGCTTCTATAAAGATGATAGAATAGTTCAAAGAGAGAGAAAGGATAGGTGTAAACAGTGAAGAAGGGGAGAAGATGGGAACTACTTAAGCCATTATACTGCCAAGAAAAATATTTCTGGAATCATGGCCTTAATCATCTTAATCATGATGGAGCTTACAATGCAAGTGAAGGTTGCAATGAAAATGGTTTTTACGAAATAAAGTGGAATCCATAAGTTCATACTTAATATCTTGTACCTGTTATTTGTTCTTTAAAATGTAATAGTGCCTACAAGGTCACTTTGAAGAACACTACTCCCTTGCACTATAAAAACGTATTTCCTCCACTCCAAGAGCTGGTACATGGCAAAGAACAGTAGATAGCCTGGAAAGAATTATTTTATTAAGACAAATGTAAGGGTGGCTGCCAAAAGGCAGTGTTTATAAATATTTTCAAGAATTTTATAGCTATCAGCACAGGTGAATTTCTTTATGCTTTGATCAAACAATAAAAATTGCATCCTCAGTTTTTATTTATTCACCAACATCAGACTTTAGTTCACACCCTAAAAATTTATTATTAGCTACAAGTAAGGGGTTGAAGCTAGTAATATATACTAATTAAACGGATGCGCAGTTTATTTTTCAGTGTACTGATGAAAAGATACTCATCCAGCCTTTGAGTTTGGAAATTGCATTTTAAAGTTCAAGACTCAAAATTATAAGTCAATATAATTTCATGGTGGGACACCAACTTCAATCATTTGGTCATGGTAAAACAGGAAGCACTGGATTAGGTTGCCCAGAGAGGTGACAAATGACCCATTCCTGGAAACATTCAAGGTCAGGTTGGATAGGACTCTGATAGGACTGACAGGTTTAGTTGAAGATGATCATGGCAGGGGAGTTGGACTAGATGACCTTTGAAGGCCCCTTCCCACTCAAACTATTCTATAATTCTGTCATCATAATAGGATTTTTCATCAAATTTATAGCATTTTTCATCAAATTCTCTCAAAGCTCTCTTAAAACTGTTAATTAATTAGGACTTCTTTGAAATATACATGATGAAGGTTTTATATCCATTTTACACATATGCAAGCAAAATAATTGTGCATGTCAAACAGCAGCTCAAGACTTTATTTTATAAAAGCAAGAAAAAGAAAAAAATTACTTTTGGTACTGACTGTAATTATTCAGGGAATATATTAGTCTTGAGAGTGAACCCTATAACTAAAGTTTCCTGGCCTTTTCTAGGTAGTGTTCTAAAGCTCTGGAGTATAGCCTTTGCACATTTATACTTTACAAAACCATAGCAGTAGATTATTAAATAAGCAATATTAAAATTAAAGTAGTCTTAGAAATTTGAATTCTTGTTGTTTCTTCCATAGCTCAAAGGCAGGAACTTGAAAATGTACAATGAAAATGCTTAAAAGCAAAAAGAAAACCTTGACATGAAAGAGAAAGATGAAGATATACTAGAAAGCAAAAAGTTTCATGTACGAAACCAGTGAGTGATTATGTCCTTGGTATGAGCATTTATAAACACATAATTAAAAACTTTAGTTGGCCTGCAGGTTATCCAGAACAAGCAAGGACATACCTGAATTACAAAGTCTGCTTAAGGGACTGTGTTCTAGCAATGCACAGTTCTTCAGACATAATTTAATCAGTCCCTGAGGCTTAGCTATGTTTTTAGGTGCTTAAACACAAATTTACTTACTATAACAGGAATGATTGCAACCTCTATAGGCATGCATGTGTGCTATAATAAGGATATAAAAATATAATTTGTCACTTTCAAAAATATCTATGATTTTGGTCTCTAAAAGAAAACAGTACCACATATTTCAGACTGAGATTAAAAAAAGATGGGATATATTTGTCCTATATTTCCACCTGTTGTTATATTTAATTTCTTTCAATATCACCAAATATATAGAGGACTAGCTGCCCCAGAGGAGATAGAGCGGATTCATTTCCAGGAATTTAAGAGCTCATCAAGGACAACAAAAACAAAAGAGACACAAGTTAGTGTTTCATAAACCCTCTTTGTGTACCTGTATGTCTCAAATCCCAAGAAATTTCTGTATCCTCACAGAGCATTGCAGTGCACTTGTTGCAAAATAAAACCAATATGTTTAGCATAAATGTCTGCATCACAGATTCCAAAAATAGCCAAACACACTTATCTGTTCATTTACTGAGAACTCCTGCTGCATTTCTGAAGCTGTTGGCCTCAGATAACAGTGAGTCAGATTTTTGAAATCAGTATGTGACTTCAGTTATAACAAAATTTGCAGAAAACTTTCAAATCAGACATTTGATAATACTTCTGTTATTTTGACAAGGAGTAATGTCCTTAAACTGAAAGAGGGTAGCTTTAGATTAAATATTAGGAAGAATTTCTTTATTGTGAAAGAGGTGAGGCACTGGCACAGGTTGGCCAAAGAAACTGCTGACACCCAGTCCCTGGAAGTGTTCAAGGAAGAGTTGGATGGCAGTTTGAGCAACCTGGTCTGGTCTAGTGGAAGGTGTCCCTACTCATGGCAAGGGGGTTGGAATGTGTGATGGGTTTGATAAACCCTCAAAACTTAGATTAAGGCCTTAGTTTAGTTAGGCCAGAAACCAAATTTAGCAGGCCTCAGGTTTTGGGCCATAAGGCTCCCTGTAGATTTAGAGGGTCCAGTGTCACCTGATTTAAGCAACCAAAGAGGTATTTCATATCATCTGACGTCAAATCCAGTATAAATCTAGCGGGGGAGGTATCTTCGCTCTCTCTTGCCCTCCCTCTCTCCGTGCGGTGTGGTGGTGAGGACTCCCTGTTGCTGCTCCCAGAGTGACAGGCCCTGCCGCTCCCCTGCTGAGATGTCCACAGCAGTTCTGGTCTCTGGGAAGTAAATACTTTTTGTTTGATATTGCTTTGCTGCATATTCTTCAAGGAGAACGTCTTTAGTTTTGTTTCCTGTGGGTTTTGGGTGGTGGACTCTGTGTGTTATTGGGGAGGATAATTTGAATAAAGTTATTGTTAGGTTTTCTTATATTTGTATGTATATGTATTGTAACTTTCCTGTAAATACATGTATATAGTTTTTTCCAGTTTCAGGGTTTTTTCCTTCCTTCTTTTACTGGGACCTCGTGGGTCTTGGGGGGGGTTGGCATTTTGCCAAGGTTGAACCCACAACAAATGACATGATCTTTAAGGTTCCTTCCAACCCAAGCCATTCTATGAATCTAGTTCTATGACCCTGTACTACTCATATTCATGAAGTTGTTTTACTCCTGACATTAAAAAAAAACAAAACCAAAACAAAACAAAAACGTACAGAAAAAAAAACTCCAACCAACCAACCCAACAAAAAAAAAAAGCCAAAACAAAACAAAACAAAACAAAAAACACTGCACTTTTTTCATAATGTGTTGAATGTTTCCTGTGATGTAGTGAAGAATATGGTCAGATGTGAGAATTGCTGATGCCATCTTAAAAAAATTCCTCCCTGATCACATTGCAGAGGCTCAATCTGCGCTGCTCTGTATGCATACCCAAGTTTCCACATGAGCAATATGCAAAATTTCTGTCTGTCTCTCTGCACCTTTAAAGGCAACTATAAAATAAACAAACAAAACCAGCTGTGTTTTTATAATTTTCTTCTTTTTTCACTTTCTTTTAGACTTCTGTGTGACAGCCTAAAAGCTAAAATAATTCTTGCTCTGCTACTTTCACCATCACACAATTTATTTCCTGCTAGTATTGTATTGTGAAGAGAGAGACTTTGAATGCTTCATTACTAAGTTTCCTACATTAAAGGGTAAGATTCAAAAGCCTGATGTTTCTGAAGCACTCTGAACTCTGTTTGGAGAATACTTGATTCAGCCCCTATACATCTTTGTTTCGAGCTTTGTCAAATGGGTCTGGAAAACAAATTAACATTCAAAAATTTTCTTTGAGGACCATTAAAAGAATAGCTCCTGGGTATTATATAAAGCTTCCCAGGTTTCTTAGTAGTAATTGGAATACTGTCTTGGTAAATGATTCTAGGAGGGGTGAAAATTTGACCAAGTCTCCTCAGATCAACTTATTAGTTAATATTGTAAACAAAGTATTATTCTCCCTTCTAAAATAACCATTACCGCTGTATTACTCAAATTGTATTTATCTTTTCCTTTGAGAAAAGCTGGTGAATCACAATATTTGGATTAATTATATTAATTAATAACATTACTCTTCAACATTTTCATAAACTACTTGGACACAAGACTGGAAGGGTTACTAAACAAGTTTGCAGACAATACAAAACTGTGAGGAGCTGTTGACTCCCTCAAAGGCAGAGAGGCCCTGCAGAGAGACCTCGATAAATTAGAGGACTGGGAAATCACCAACCATGTGAAGTTCAACAAGGGGAAGTGCCTAATTCTGCACCTGGGATGGGACAACCCTGGATATTTGTACAGACTGGGGAATGAGATAATGGAAAGCAGTGCCATGGAAAGGGACCTGGGAGTTCTGGTCAGTGGCAAGTTGCATGAGTCAACAGTGCTCTGGCAGCCAGGAGGGCCAACTGTGTCCTGGGGGGGGCATCAGGCAAAGCATTGCCAGCCAGTTGCGGTAGGTGACTGTCCCACTCTGCTCTGCACTGGGGTGGTCTCACCTTGAATATCATGGCAGTTTTGGGTGCCACAATATAAGAAAGATATTAAGGTGTTAGAGAGTGTCCAAAGGAGGCCCCCAAAGAAGGGCCTTGAGGGGAAGCTGTAGAGGAGCGCCTGATGTCACTTGGTCTGTTCAGCATGGAGAAGAGTAGACTTGAGGGGAGACTTCACTGCAGTCTACAACTTCCTTGTAAGGTGAAGAGGAGGGGCAGACAGTGATGTCTTCTTTGTGGTGATCAGTGACAGGACCCGAGGGAATGGCCTGAAGTTGTGCCAGGGGAGGTTTAGGTTGGATATTAGAAAAAGGTTCTTCACCTACAGAGTGGTTAGGCACTGGAACAGTCCCCAGTGAAGTGGTCACAGCACCAAGCCTGACAGAGTCCAAAAAACCTTTTAGAAGATGCTCTTAGACACATGGTGTGACTCTTGGGGATGGTCCTATGCAGGACTAAGGATTGGACCCAATGATCCATGTGGGTCCCTTCCAACTCAGCATATTCTGTAATTCTGTGATTAGCAAGGCAAAATATTTATATGTCAATGAGAGGGTCAGGCAACTCAGCCAAATAGTGGTGCTAACTGTTCCGTTGCTTCATAACAATCTTTCATTCTCATAGAAATAAGTGGAAACTAGGATTATACAAGAATTTAAGAGAAAGCAAATGTTTTGCAGGCTAGTAAAAGTCTGAATGTGATCGATCTGTTTCAACATGCTAGAGACTCTGACCGCAAATTTTGAAGGATGAGTGTAGCGGATAAATGACAAAAAAGATTAGTCTGAAATATTTACTATCTGTAGTGCTAACAGTCATTCCATCTATATTAATTGGCACAGTGTCTTCTGTGCCAGATGGTCTATTGCAGAGAGTGAACATTACCCTCGTGGATTTATCCAAATTATGTATTTGATGTTTGGATGAAAGCATTTTACTTTTTTTTACTAGTTGAGCACAGAGAATTATGTTTGTCATCTTAATGCTATTACTCCATACAGGTCATCAATAAATATATATACAAAGGTCTAACTGGATTCTAAGCAAAGACAAATATGATGGATTTTGTTTGAAAAAGCTCTAAAACCTGCAGTCTTATTATTGTCAGTGTTTACCTCAGCTTTTAAAAATAAGTTCTGATGCCCTGTTGCTGAGACAGTAAACAAATACTAGAGGTGAAAGTCACTGCAACTGTAATACTTCACCATCTTCCCCAGATCTAGGTATTTCAGGGAAGACCTTGACTAAAACACTGCCATAAACATATTGTGTTTTGGCCTAATGCCAGTACCAGTGTTGTAAGTTCCCCTCCACTATATATTGACCACCTGAAGGTAAACTGCTCCAAGGCTGCCTCATCCCCCAAGCACAGTGATATGGCAGCTCAGCTTAGCCCCCTGACTGATTTCAACCTCATCATACTGGATGACTCATACCAAGAGCTTAGTGCCCTTAGAAGAAGGTGGAAAGGAAGGGATTCTGTAGTCCAACATGAACACTTGTCAGGAAAAAGTCTGAATAGATTGCCACAAAGTTGCTACTCAAAGGGCAAAGACACCCCAAAAAGGTTAAGGTTTTCAGTCAGTTATAGAATAGCAGCTATATGGGAGTTGATAGTTTGTTAACTTTTTAATGGTCCCATTTAAAAACAAACAAACAAACAAACATAAACCAACCAACCAACCAACCAAAAAACAGAATCAAAACCAAAACCCAAAACAAACCAAAAGCATCCCCAAACCCCCTCAAAAATCCCAAAATACACACACCCCAAACACCCAACCAAAACAAAAAAAAGCCAACCAACAACCAAACAAAACCCCCACAAACGACACAAAGTGTCTATTTATTTGCTATTATATAGCTAAAAACTTCCATCACACACTTTTTTTATTTGTCACATCACAGAAACGTGGCAGAGAATGTGTGAGATAAGGACATCAAGGGCTGGAAGCTCTGTGCAGCTCAGAGTATAATAAAAGGTAGGATCGCCTGTTCTACATACATACATACTGTCAGGATATGCTGGGGAGTATACAAAGAGATAGTCACATTGGAAGTAAGGGGATGAGAAAATAAAAAAGAGGAAGGGAGGTGAATGGGAAGACAGAGAGCACAATGCCTTCAATCAAAGGAACTGCGGTGAACACAAGAAGTTAAGTGCAAAATGAAAACAAAATAAATGCTCTTTGTACAAGCAAAGTAGAAGAAAGACAAGAAGGAAGGAGAAAAGACAGTGGGAAGAGATGACATGGGCATACACAGAATGGGAAAGGAAGGGGAGGTTCAAAGCTGAAGGGGAAATAAGTAAAGGAATGGCAAAGATGTTTGTACTCGGTGCTTCTTTTTGCTCAAAATAATGTTTTCTGGTTTAGAAAAATATAATGCCAGAAGACCAAAGTCATCAGACAATTTGTCTAGCAAGAATTGTCCTTTGAAAGAAATATCAAATCCTGGCAATTAGATGTTGACCACAGCCCTCTCCTCAGCAGGCTAACAGACTATGGAGACATTCAGTCTTTCCCACTCCATTTTTATCTAAAATAAATCAATTACAGTTTGGAGACATTAACAAAGCTTGCAGGAAAAGATTTTTCCTATTCTTCCTACAGACAGGTCTGTGATTACAATTCCTCTGTGTGTGTGTATGTGTGTGTGTTTGTGCGGTGTTTAAGCTCATTGTGAATATTAAAACAGTCATTGAATAGCTACAACTTGGTGCTTCCTATCCTGACTTACACTTACTTCAGAGCATTCATCTGCTGCAATATGGGACTTGGGCTGGAAGGAGGTCATCAAAGGCTAGAAATGTGAATGAACATTAACTGCCTGCTAAACAAAGTGATGATTCATGAATAAAAAACAGGCATGATTTTAAAGGTCACTAGACCCAGTTAAACTGCATGTCTAACTCTTGTGTATCTGGCACACACAGTATGCAGAACTGCCATAGGGCAATTCCTTGGGTATTCATCAGCATGAATAATTCTGGTCTCATTCTGCACCTAGCCCCATACTAAATGACATAAAGAAAATGAGGTATAGTCTCAGATCCATAGTGAGTAGTTTTATTACGCAACTTCCACCTCTTGCAGAAATTCTGGCACTCTTTATACCTTTTAACCCTCTTAGGTGATACAAACTATTTCTACAGGCAAGCTCTGAAAAAAATCACCTTTGCAGTCTGAGGTTTAACGAAGGCTCTCTTCTGGTGAAGGCATAGGTTTGTAATTTTACAGGATGCTCTCCTAGGTCACTCTGGATGGCTTTCAGACTGGTACATTAAGATTATTTTAGCCTTTATTCAGTAATGCTTTGTTATTTTGAGATATTAATTTCTTCTTTTCCTTTATTCTTTTTTCTTTATTTTATTGCTGCTTTTATCTGTGGCACTTAGAATGCCAAGACAGATAGCCTCAGGAAAAATAAAAGGCATTATTATATTCTGTCTCTATCCAATGTTTGTGCTTTCAACACATAATAAATATTCAGATGTGTTCGCTGTCATTAGACAGAATGGAAAGTCTGTCACTGAGAAAAGGAAGACCTAACAGCAGGGCCATGTTTCCTTTAATGTTATGGAACTAAGTAACTCCATATTTCATCAAGGTCTTCAACAGAAGCCTGACAAGCTGGTGTAGGACTACTTTTGTCAGTGTGCTACTGGGATCCATTCTTAAGATCCTTCCCAGAACTCTTGAGCACAATATGCACATGGCAGTCATCATTTTATGGGCTGTAGAATACTACAAGTTAATAGGCCATATAGACTTCCTGAAAATCATCCTTTGGTTTTGGATATCTTAAATGGATAGGATCAGCCAAGGTCACGTCCAAGATGGAAAGATTATTTGCACTCTACTACACTTCTCATCTGCTGGTAAAATTGCAATCACCATTCTTCTTTAAATAAAGAAGGAGAAGCCACTTTTACAGTGAGCTCTGGAAAAATGATGGAGGGATTTCAAACCATGATAGTCTACAATTAATTGCTTAAGTTTTGTTCCTTTGTTTGGGGAGGCAATATAGTCCACAGGTATCACAGAACTTAGCATTAGTTTGATTTTTCACTAAATTTATGAGTAATTTTCTTTTTCATTAACTACATCTGTAAAATGCATATTTTGGTCATAGGAACTGCTCCTTGGAAAAAGTAACTTAAAGTGGTTTGCAAAGAAAATTACATATCAGTCTATCTTAGGAATTTGTATGGCTCAAAAACTATGTAGATACATTCCAAGTGAAACATGAATAGTACTGTTTTCGCTAAACTTTACAATTATTTTTTTAATTAGTCCATGTATATGAAATGTTTTATTTTACATATCAACTGCAATTTAAAGATATTAGATATTTTAAAATGTTAACATAATTTCTTAGTAACTAGATACCACTCAATTATCATCCTTGAAATATCTTCAATTCTTTGTGATTAGTGATATATTTTCTTTTCTTCTTCATTAACAAAAAATGATCCATAGTTTCCTTTTGTGTTCTGATTACTACCACTTGTTCAGAAAAGAAAGTGAATCAAATTAATGAATATAATTTTATAGTACATGCATCTGCTGGGAATTAACCTCACGAGCGGGAATGAACTTGACACATCAATATGATGCATATTCAAATCCAACTTTATTCGAAACTTCTACTGATATATATACCTATTTTACTACCGTACACGAGTTTCTATATGCAGAGCAATTGGCTACAGGCCACTGTCCATGCGCCCTTATTCAGACCATGATTGGTTGGCAAACTCACTCACTATGTCTTGTTATTGCTAATTGTCTATCTCATTATTTCTACTTTCTCATCCTGAGCTTATCATGGTTCCCTTGGCCTTCTTGGCTTTTCCCAGCCAGTAGCTGCATGTCTTGAATAAACACCAGGTGTTATTATCTACACTCTAACTACATTCTGAAACACTGTGTCTGCACAAAGCAATCCCACATGCATCTTAGCTCAGCATCAAGGTCATACTCAAAAAACAGGATGCAAATTGAAATAGCGAGGTCTAAATGTAATATACATTTCCCCCCGTGATTTCATTGATCTAAAAATGAAGCAAATTGTACATTAATAGAAACATAACAAAATATTTTCGTGACCCTGATTCTTTTATTTTCTCTTGTTCTCTTCACCTGGCAAAATTCCTTATGATACAAGATACTCTACTGCATATATTTATCTCCCTAGAGAGAGACTGAAGAAAAAAACATGTGACAGATGTTAGTCACATTGCTTAATGTACTACTGGAACACATTCAGAAACTATGGTGATGAGCATGATATAAATAATCTATACAGAAGAGAATCCTGAAACTGTTCCTCTGAGAAAATGTTAATTAATTTCAATTACACTTTTACCTGGGTAATGATTTAGATGGGCTGATTCCCAGTATTACAGATATTATTAGTCTGTTTTATAATAAGTGTAATAGCATCATTATGCTATTCCTAAACTTTGTTCTCAAAAATCCTTCTACTTATTTTCTTCACATAAAGTGAATCTCTTAATCAAAATTTACATGATAAATGGCAGCATCACAGGAAATAGAAGCGGTGTAAGTGATACTAGCCAATAGCTAAATAACAGCAAAAATGCTTATTATCAATTCATACTACCTGTTGGCCAGGATGTGGTCAGCACAGTGCAATGGCTGTATTATGTCAGTGACTAAGGGACATCCAGCTGGGGGCCATCTCTCTGTTCAGTCTTTTCCTGAACTTATGGACCTGTTTTGTGTTTCATCTAATTTGTTTTTTCTCTAGATAGAAGAGTCTTGCCTTACTCTATATGCCTCAATTTTGTCCCATTTGAAAATAAATCCTTATCTTTAACAATTATTGTTGCTTCCATCATTTTGCTAATATTTTCAAGTTCTACCATAACCTTTTGGGTATGGGAGGATAATGGGACAGGGGCCAGAATCACACAGTTTTAAAGGTGATCCATGTTTTTTTCAACCAAGAATTATATTTCTCTCTGGTTTGCTATATTTTTTTTTCCTGATACTTAGTAGCATTTGAATTTTTTTGGTTCTTTTTGTTTGCTATTGAGCGTAGAACTGACATATATGGTGAGCTAAGTCTCATTATCTCAAGATTTTTCTACTGAGAGATAATGCTTAGCCTGGAGTTCATCATTTTATATGTGAATTTGTGGGTTTTTTTTTTCCTCGTTCATCACTTTGCATTTTTCTGCACTGCATTTCATCTTTCATTTTATTGCCCAAACAGCCTCATAAGTTTCTGCAGCAATTCACAGTCAGTCTGCATTTTTCCTGTTCTGAATAATTTAGTATTAACAGCAAACTTTCACAGCTTCCTACAAAATGCCTTTTCTAGGACTTGCATGAAGTCATTGTAAAGGACAAGTCCCACCTCTGCCCCTTGTAAAGGTCCATAGTGACCTCTCTGCTCAACAAGACTTAGTATTCCACTCCTTTTCTCTGCTTCCTGTCTCTTAATTAGATACTTTTACCCATGAGCTGTGGGTGCTCATTTTCCTTAAAAGCCTTGAGAGATGATTGTCAAGTCTTTTGAAAATACAGATAGACTATATCAACTAAATCTTTATTTCCATGTTTGATGGCTTTGTCAGAAGAAATACCAAAACATCTACATCACAGAACTTCCTTCTAACAGAAGGCATACTCATCTTTACAAGTAACCTGTATTTATCCAGGTGCCTACTAATTTTGTTATACATTTTAACTAGTAATTTACTTAATATGGAAGTCAGGTTTAGAGAACCTAGCTACCCCATTCTCCCCAGAAAGCCTCTGATACACCATCTGCTGTGCTGAAAGAATTCAAAAAATATAGAGGAAATTCTGACTACATTTTGAAAGGAAGATTACAGGCATTTTCCTGCCCAAGGTGAAATTTGAATATTTAGAGATAGAAATGCAGGAATAGGAACAACTCACTGAATATTTTTATCAGTATGCAAATTGCAAATGACTATTGATATCATGACATCCTGAGTCTGAACTATTTTTGAAAGAAAGTGGACATGATTAATTTATTTTGTGCTATGCCCACATCCCATATGGTCTCCACTTATGGTACTAAATACACAAGCCAGAGCAGACCTGTAAGATTTGTAGTTAAAGGTTTATAGATACTGTGATTATGAAATCCATGAAACAGGTATCTGGATGCTTTACTGAGTTGAACTAATTTCTGGAGACGTACTGGAGCAGGATTTCAAGGCTGAGTGCGCAGTCTAAAACATCTAAGAAGCTGGCCAGAGCTTTTATTCCCTCATTGAAAATCATTTAAAGTGTTTATTAGCTATTTTAGATCCTTGCCCAACAGCTCTTGGTTTCAGAGTGGGAAGAGAAAACCATGTTCTCCATTCTCTCTAAGTATTTTACTCTCATTAAGGTACTATGGTCAGACCATGATAGATCAGGTCTTTGCACTTAGAAGGCACATTCTGAATGTGAAATTTCATGTAAATCCTCAGAAAAATCTTTTCTTTTTTTTTTTTCGTTAATAGCAGGGAAGGGAGATGTGTGACACAGAAATACCCCATTCATACAGATTTCGCTTTTTGTAGTAATTCCCGTTGAGTGTGCTGACATCTTGTGGCTGGCTGGATATTTAAATGTGCCATGTCTGCTGAGGGGAGGCAATTCCTGCACAGCATCCTGGGATCTCCAGCTCTTCTTGGAGTCTTCAGCCAAAGGCCCCATGTTGAGAATCATCTTGAATCTGACTACACAGCATTGTCTGTTTTCCTTCTTTCTCAGCTGAAATTATTTGTTCACCTCAAACCCCATAATTTTGGGGGCAAAATAAGCACTCTTGCTTACATTTATTTCCTTCAAGTCACATACTCATTAAATCTCTGTTCCTGAGACAGGGACCAGAGTTGTATGATAGTGGTTGCAAGAATACTAGCATGTGTTTGGCAGTGAACTATCTTTTTTGCCTGGTTCTTGGCTTCCTTTTGTGCCAGATGTTAGCAGAAGGAGGGAATGTTGTGCTTGTTTTTCCACAATGAACAGGATGGACGGCTGTGCTCCAGTTATTTGGGATTTTCTTTATTTGTTTTTTTGAAAAAAATATATCCCCTGCAAGCTCTTCTTGTCTCATCCTTTTACAGTCTAGAGATTACTTCTGTCATAGGTGTCTTCTGGCTATTATGTTTCTGCACATTCATCTACTTTGGTCTCTGTAGTGTCCTATCCACTCTCTCCATCTTTAAAAATCTGTCTTCTTTTACTAATTTTGTTGTTGTTGGTTTTGGGTTTTTTTCCCTGTTCCCACTCCTCCAGCAGAGATTTTGTTGTGCCTGTCTGCAGTACAACAGCAGATTCCACAACAAAATTTACAGGCTTTGATACCATCATTCTGCTGTGAATGACAAGGAGAGGAGCAGAGCCTGGGTGTGCAGCTCAAGGGAACCCCATAAAACTGCTCAGGCTTACTCTGAAGATTATTTCCATGCTGAAGGCCCAGCAGACAGGACAACTGCAGGTACCTGCAGAGGAGAGACTTACAGCAGGTAATACAGAATCTGCAGCTCTTTTGGGGTTAATATGATGCTTCTGAGGACAAGGGTAGAGGTTCTGCAGGTAATTGCTGCCTCAAGCATAAGGACTGGCATCCACTGTGCTCGGTGTGAGAGTTAGACGCAGAGGCTCAATGTATACAATCTGTCTCCCTCTGTTTATGTTCATGATTCATCTGTGCCTACATACTCTTATGAACAGTATGCTGCACTATGTTATTAAACATGAAACTGTGTACATAGCTTCTGGGATTTGTATGTATGTCTCATAAAAAGAAAATAACGGTTTCAGTGAAATCCTGCCCATATGGCAGGTCAGCATGCATTAGTCTCCGCTTTTCTGATCTGCCTGTTCTGAAGAACCATTCAGAGAATTTATCTAGCCAGCACTACAGGAAATTTCCAAGCAGAAGAGGATATTTACACATACATTTCATGAAGATTTGATAAGTTTTCAAAAAGGTGGTTTATCAGAAACCAGAAGAAAGACAATATGATCAAAGTATGCTGTAAATTCAACATATTCTCAGTAAAAGTGGAAAACTTAGATATCAACTTGTAAAGTGTATTTATTACAGATAAGAGAAATGTAAGAGAATTTAGTGACCTGAGAATGTTAATCTTTTTAGGCAATAATGAATTATTATGACAAAAAGAAGGAAAATCTTAATGACTTCCAGAGGCTTTTTCAACACAAATCTGGTAGTTACACAGCCAGAAGTTATATGGGGGAATTAAGAGGTCAAGTTGTTTGTGAGTTCAACACAAGAATCTTGTCCACAAGAAATGGATCTTGGAATAAAGGTACACA
The DNA here is from genome assembly GCA_013400415.1 of Scytalopus superciliaris. Taxonomy (NCBI): domain Eukaryota; kingdom Metazoa; phylum Chordata; class Aves; order Passeriformes; family Rhinocryptidae; genus Scytalopus; species Scytalopus superciliaris. The sequence continues at coordinate 23,973 of VXBX01008445.1, read as the reverse complement.
TCCTAACAAAGCTGTTGTAGCTCTTGAGACACTGAACTTGGGTGCTTTCATTACTGGTGGATCATATGATTAAGAACAGTCCGTCTAACAGGAAAATGCAGTCAAGTGAGAGGCAGATAGAAAACTCAGTCTGTATCAGTTCCCTTAAACTCTTCTGAGCAGTAAATACTATAGTTTTTTTTTCTCCTGAACTTTGTGGTTAAGAATAAATTTGAAAAAGAAAGTATCCCTTTTATTTTTTTTGTCTGTGTGGCTGTCAGGAGATTTAACCTGCATCATATTTTTATGATCACAAATATTATCCTCATTTCAAGAACTTTCCCAAATTCCATAAATAAACTGTATTCCTTTAAAGATGTTTTAATAAGGTTCATATGGGATTGAAGTTATGCTTAGACTTTTCAGAAGCCTTTGTGCTGCAAAATGAACTTTATTACCACAGAAATTCTAGTTCTGAAAGTCCATTTGTAGGTTTTTTTACATAACAGCTATATTCAAGTTGCCATAATAAACCTTGTTCAGCAATTTGTTATCAACTAAAAATGTCTACTTCATTTGTAGCTCACAAACTGTAAGGAAAAAAATAAAAGCATTTTCTCTTTCTTAATAGTATTTGAGAATTTTTTATTATATATTAATAAATGATACAAACCTCTCCAATTGTGGGCTCCTATGTACAAGGAAGACAAGGAGTTTCTGAAGAGGGTACAGTGGAGGACCACAAAGACGATTGTTGGTTTGGACCATCTCTCTTATGAGGAGAGACTGAGAGAGCTGGATCTGTTTAGTTTAGAGAAGACTGAGAGGGGATCTCATCAACACATACAAATATCTCAAAAGTGGGTGCCAAGAGGATGGTGCCAGACTTTTTTTTTCAGTGGTGCACAGTGACAGGATGAGGAGCAATGGCCATAAAATAAAACACAAACCACAAGAAGTTCCACCTCAACATGAGGAAGAGCTTCTTTACGTTGAGGGTGGCAGATCACTAGAATAGGCTACCCAGGAAGGCTGTGGAGTCTCCTTCTCTGGAACCATTTCAAACCCATCTGGACATATTTCTGTGTCACCTACAAGGCAGGTGACCCTGCCTTGACAAGGGGGTTGGACTGGATGATCTCCAGTGATCCTTTCCACCCCTACCAATTCTGTGAATTTCTAAACTCTTTAAGTATGTGCATTTGATTTAAAAGACATCACAGACTTCATTAATATTTGCTTCAAGGACTTTAAACTTGTTTTTGAAAAATACCAATCTAAAATGAGTAGTGGTCGAAAATTTCAGCACAACCTTCAGAAATTTCTTTTATGGTGAACACTTACCCTGAGGTCATGCAAGCTGGAGTGAAACCAGTGACAACAATCTAAGTTGTGTCACACTTGGTGAACTTTTCCTTATTGTGATCCTGTAGCATTGGTGAAAGATGGTTTTATGAACATTTTTCTGCTGTTTTATAACCACCCTTATTTAATGAAACATTGACCCTTCCTACATTCAAAACACGGATGTAAATGTTATCTTTGTTCAGATAGAGAGTTTTGGCCCAACTATTTGTTTTATTTCTTCCTATTCTGTGAATAAAATTCTAACATGTTTCTGCTTCTATAAAATGCCTGCAATTCTTATTCTGCTCTAGCTGTGATAGCATCACCAAAACCAGAGTTTCAAGATGGATGTCCCATTGTCTTCTGCATTTAATGAGTTCTCTGTAAGACCAAAATATTCTAAAACCCTCAAATGACATTTTTTAAAATAAAAATATAAAAATTAGTTATTTAATTAAAGAATACTAAAAAAAAAGGGTTATTTGCTTGTAGCCGTTCTTTGCCTGTTATCCTTGCTTTTCCCCACTCAATCACCTTCTGAGTAACATCAATTTCAAATATTTCAAGACCCCTCTGAAATCTTTTTGCTATGTTTTCTCCACTGTAAATTGTCCTTTCATGAGTGTCAAGGTCTTATTTTTGACTATAAATGACTCTCCTGTCTCCAAGATGCTCTGCCTCGAGTATGCTCAGTAGCTCCCTCAGGGAAGGAAGTCTCCCTTCTCCTCCCAGTGAGGTCTTTTTAGTCAGCTGTTTTATTAAGGTAACAAACATAATTATAAATGCATAATAAAGCAGATACCACCTGGCACTATCACAGAAAAACCTAGAAGATACATTTCTTTGTTGGTTAGCAGCCATAAAACAAAGTAGAGTGCAATAAGTATCTGGGAAGCCTTTGAACATACAGCACATATACTTGTTAGTGTGTGTGCCAATACAGATTGAATAAGGAATGATCTTTGGAACTATCTTGTCTTTCACAAGTGCTCTGAGCTTCCCTTGCGCTCTGGGCTGCCTGCTGGGTGTCAGTGCAATCTGACTTACTAAGAACACTAGCGAGACATGCTAAAAGAACTAAGTTTCCAAGCATAAGACATATTTTAGAGGTGTTATTTTCAAACTTCCACAGCTTAGCCAAATCAAAACCGATTTTCCCTGGAACACTCAAATGTATTGCTTTTCAATAAGGAATAAATATCTGCCAATTTCTAATTTTCTAGGTTCAGCTGATTCATCAGTAGATTTCTTCAGCAAGTAGTCATAAGGCAATTTATACAAGAAGTCAATTTTAGTCTACTAATATTGCAGAGGACCAAACAGTATTAATCCAAACACTGCAGAAAAATAAACAAACTGCAGATTTAGGGTAGGCTCAGAAAATGTTGATCTCCAAGGCAAAAATTTCAGGAAAGTAGGGGGGGGGGCGAGGGGAGGGAAGGAAAGGGATTTTAGAAGGCAGTATGTAGATACCTACTATAAGAATATCATCTGTAACAAACACTAATTACTCTGAAAACCAGCTATTTAGTTAAACTATCTTTTCTTGGCACTCTAAAATGTATTGAAGTGCTGATAATCACAGAATTTGAAGTGGTTTTATGACTAAAGGGTTTACAGAAGATTCATTGCAGTAATTCTACGAATATAAAACAATTGTATAAGCATCTCAATTCATAATCCCAAAGTTGTTCATCATAAACATTATTCCATGTTGGTATATCAAAGTGATGTTTGTCTGCCTAACAGTATATCTGATAATTAGGGCTGACTGACAAAGTGGAAAGAATTTTTTTTTTTTTTTTTTGACAAAAATTCCTACACAGGAAAATACTAAAGTAAGAAAACTTGCCTTCAGTTTTGCTCCTGGATATGATCTGGCTCCATTACCTTTCTTCTAGACAATCAGGACAGAAAGAAAAGTATGTTTTGGTGGGTTGATCTTGGCCAGCTGCTAGATACCCAGTTAGCCACTCTCTTACTTCAGCTTCTCAACCAGGATGGGGTAGAAAACAAGATAGAAAAGCTAATGGATTGAGATAAAAATAGGGAGATCACTTACCAGTTATCATCATGCACTTGACTTTGGTAAAATTAACTTATTTTATTGACAAATACATTTAGATAGTAAGAAACAAAGACAAATTAAAGTAACTTTCCCTCCACCCCACTCCTGCCCCCTTTATCCCAGGCTCAACTTCACTCCTTCATTCCCAACTCTTCTACCTACAGCTACTCTAGCTGCACAACACATGGTAGATGAGGAGTGGGGATACTGTAGTCAGTTCATAACAGTTCCTCTCTGCCTCTCTTTCCTCCTCTCACTTTTCACCTGTTCCAGCATGGAATCTTTCCACAGATTTCAGTCCTTCATGATAACCTGATTCACTATGCATTTAGCCAGGCCACAATACCTCTTGAGAGAACCTGTCTAGCAGAGCCTTTCCCAGGCTGCAGGTATTACCTTTTAAGAGAGGCACCACCAACATTGTTGATGGGCTCACCTGTGTCCTGTTGTGGGTCCCTTGTGGTGAATTGGAACCAACTGTGTCTAACATGGGAATAGCACTATGCCCCTTCTCACAAAAGCCATGGTTGTGGCCTCCCTAGTGTGAAAACCTTAGCATGGACACCCAGTAAAGAAACAGAAGCAGCAGTGCATCTCATTGCAAAGGTGGGTTTCTTGCCCTGGAAAAGAACATGGACTGGAGCAGTCTCTGTCTTTCTGATTATGGACCCTGTACTAGAGAAGCAATAGGCAATGTGCTGTCTACTCTCCTAACATGTAAATTTTCTACTGTTGAAGGAGTATTTGGTTCTTATATACTATGACAAACATAATACAGACATTGTATGTAGCAATGTGAGATAAAGTCTATAGGAAAAAATATTAGATAAGAAATATTTCCTTTAATCCATGAGCTACTTTTTTTAGACTTTCATGAAAAGATCAACCACTTTTTACGATGTATATTTCCCATCTCCTTGGTAACTACAGGTAGGACAAGTCAGTGCTCTGAATTTGTTTTATGACCACCCTTCATCTCAAACTGCTCAGAAGTAATGTTACAAATATTAGCAAATATATTTTTTTTCTCAAACATTGAGTCTTCACATGAATTTAGATAAATGCTTGGAGAAATATCCATCTCCCATTCAAATTGGTTAATAAAAATTGGAAACATATTTATTATCTTACAAAAAGGATGGACAGAATGTCTGATAACAAAAGAGGATAAGTAAAGAAAAGTTTGCTACTGTCTGAAAGAAAATTCTTTATTTGTTTATAGTAACTTGGTTTCTTGCTTCAGTTTCTTCCAGATTCTCCAAGTACTGAAAAGACAGTGAAGGTGCAGAGGGAGATGAAATGACTCATCAGTCCCTTCCTTTTCTTTTTATTTATGGTTGGAAGAAGAGCAAGTTACTTTCTGAAAGCACACATGAAATTAGATTCTATTTCTTCTTTTGAATTAAAATCTTAGCTACTACTTGATAGTATCAGTAATGTCCCAGCTTGAAAAGTATCTTTTTTTGCTTCATAGAATTCTAGAGAGCCTTGCTCAAAAGATTCTTTGCTCCCACTTTAGAAGCTGACTTTGAAAAGAGTCATTCATTGGTCCCTATGCCAAACTTTTGAGAGTTTAAAGAAGGTGCCCTTTCAATGGAAGAGAAATTGCAAGCAGTTTCTGGACACGTGTGAGTATATTTTAAGGAAAACAACAGCCTTTCCATTGTTCCCTCTGGGACAATGAGGAAAGTTAACAGGTCTAAATCCATATATAGGAGACAGAAATGACAATATCATTCTTGTTGAGGCTGTGATCAAATAGAAATAACCTCAGAAAATGTCAACTGAATTATATCCATTGGAAGTAAATGACTAATTGGTCATAGATAGATCTAAGAATGTTTCAAGGAAGCTAAGGATGTGTATGTACAGGATGGACTTTTCTACTCTTGCTATGCATGTCATCACTGACCTTATGTATGTTCTGTATGGGAATAGAAATTTCTTCCTTCTAGTTGCCATAAAAATGATGTTGAAACTCTGCTTTCTCCTGAGATTCAGGAAATGATAATGAACTGTCTCTGCTTGCTCTGAGGGACTCGTATTTGAAGCAAGAGATGAGAGCTTTGAAAGCTGTTCCCAACTCAATGCTATTGATATCTGGCCTGGTACCAATGAAGGCCGTCTTTCTGTGACTGGATCAACTATCTTGGCATGGATTTTTGCCTTTCTGCCAGTTGGGAGTCACATTTCACTGTGCTTTGCACTTCATCTACACACTGGCAGAAGCCAGATTTCTCCACAGGCTGTTTAACCACCTTGGCATGGCTCTTGTCCAAATGCTGGCTGGGAGCTGGTTCCTCTGTGGCCTTCTCAATTCTCTTGGCATGAGACAATTGCTCAGACACCAGCTGAGAGCTCAGTTCCTGCAGCCTGCTGTTTCCATCTGCTGATTCTGAGTGGCAACAAAAAGAGAGGGGCTATCCTTCAAACCACCTCAGATTTTTTTTATTTTGAAAGTTTCTGAGGGGAAAAAAAAAAGAGTCTCAGAGATAAAGAAACACTAGGTTAAATATTCGGTGAAACCTCTGTTCCAAAGAGAAATTGAAAGTTCAGTCTCTGTGTGTCTTGGTCAGTTCCACCTGGGCAATCAAGCTACATCTGGTTGTAATTAATCTGCAAAAAATGAAGGACTGCCCTGTGTGATGCATCCATTTAGAAAATCCACAGTGGTTTCTGTATGATATGCTTCTTACTTACAGATGTGTTCTAGGCTCTTGCTCTTCAATCCTGATTTCTGCATTTCATTCCTTTAATCTTTTTTGCAATTGCTGACTGATTTGACTGACTTTATAATTGTCTACTCCTTTTCTTAGTCTTCAGTTCAATAACTGAATTCAATAATTCTTGGATTCTTGACTACGTTGCAGATTTATTTTTTTGAATATTGGAAAAATGTTTCCTTTTTCTTTCACTATAAATAGGTCTGTCTGATTTTCACTCAGCCTTAAGTACTGACTACAAATGTCCCTGTCTTAAGCTATATTTCCATAAAGGGTGTGATGGGTTGGATAAATCCCCAAAAACTTAGAGTAAGGCCTTAGTTTAGTTAGGCCTGAAACCAAATTTAGTAAGCCCCAGTCTTTTGGGCCATGGGGCACTCCGTAGATTCAGAGGGGCAAGTGTCACCTGACTTAAGCAACCAAAGAGGTATTTCATATCATCTGACGTCAAGTCAAGTATAAATCTAGTGGGGGAGGTATCCTCGCTCTCTTGCCCTCCCTCTCTCCGTGCGGTGTGGTGGTGAGGACTCCCTGTTGCTGCTCCCAGAGCGATAGGCCTGGCCGCTTCCCTGCCGAGATGCCCACAGCAGTTCTGGTCTCTGGGAAGTAAATACTTTTGTTTGATATTACTTTGCTGGGTGCTCTTTCAGAGAAACGTGTTTAGTTTTGTTTCTGTGTGGGTTTTGGGTGGTGAAATCTGTGTGTTATTGGGGTAGATAGCTCTGGATGAAGTTATTGTTGTTTTTTCTTATATTTGTACGTATATATATTGTAACTTTCCTGTAAATATATGTATATAGTTCTTTCCAGTTTCAGTTTTTTTTTCCCTTCCCTCCTTTCACTAGGACCCTGTGGGTCTTGGGAAGGTTTGGCATTTCGCCAAGGTTGAACCCACGACAAAGGGATATTGTCTGGATACATAGAAATTTGGAAGTCTCTTCCTGACAAATGACATTAGTTTCTGTGTGAAGATCTCTTTCTACTTGTACGTAGATGAAAAATATTTATCTCCTACAAATTGAAACAAGGTAAGGCTGAGAGCATTCACTCCTTCTGCAATTCAATGCACGAACATGTCTCCAGTTCTGCTAAACCCAAATTATGAAAAGTCCTGAGTCAGACATGAGAAATAATGGTACTTTTAAAAACTTATGACTACTAAGTGTTTATAAAAGTTGTAAACCTCAAATGTTCTTGGCATTTGGAAGGTGGAGAGATGCTGAGGAAGGAAGAAATGCAACGGAAATCCTTATTACTTGGAAATATTTAGCAGAGAAAATAGCTTTACCATCTCTTTACTGAAGATGCTAATAGGCAGATTTGAACATTAACACCACGCATATATGCCACAAAATAATACCACATAATTGTGTTCATATTTTTCTTAACTTCCTTACTTGTCATTATGTTGACTTTGAGTAAGTACTTTGAAAATACCTGAGGAACAAAAGGAGGACACTAAACAACTTTAACTGCTAAAAATTTTATATTCCCTTCATTAACTTTTTGGATCACATAGTCTTTGCCTACTGTTTGGATCATATGATAGGAAGATACTGCTCTGCCTTACTAACTTCCTAGTTACTTTAGATGAATGCATAACAACTTGTGCTGAAACGTGATCTAAATGACAATAAATTGTGGGCAGATAGTATTTACATCTCTGGGCCCACAAGGCCAAAAGGTGAGTTACTGATTTTGTTGTCTTTCAGTTTTTCTGAGTTTCTTATAACGACCAGTTTATTTAACTACAAGGGCAGTGACCACTCTAATGGCCACTGTGGACATGGTTGGAAACCCTGATAATGCTGAAATAGGTTGACAGCAAAGGTCTTCCCCAAAAGAAATCCAAACCTCAAAATAGAACAGAACAAAACCCCAGAATCCAATTAGAAGTCCTTTCCTAGGCTGCATTATTTTTACTGAACATCTCTTACAGGGTTACTTGAACAAAATACATAATTTTATTTCTCTTCCTGCAGTGCTGCTTTACCACTCTTTTCTTCCAGTTGCCCATGTGCTAGCCTCTGCAGAATGTGGATTTATTAACATGGCTACAGAGACAGTTCAAAACAGTTTGCTTTTGTTTTAATGGGTTCCTTCCAAACATATTTTACACAGGTTTCCAAAATGCAAAATTGTATCAGAATTATGATGAATTCTGGAGCAATTCTGTTTTGATCTTTAAAGATTTGTGTAAAGGCATTCATATTAGCACTTTTAAGAAAAAAAAAAAGTAGAATATATTAGCCTAAAACAACATTTTTAAAAGCTTAAATCAGGTTCTGACTTCTGAGATATTTATACTGGGAATATATATTCATCATTTAAGTATACAATATAGTGTACGATGAAAAGAAAACAGAACAACAGAAATAATATTTTTTGGCTGTCATTAGTGATCATTAAGCATTAAGTTTAACTTCAAAAGTGCTTGACTGTCATGGCAGCACCAGGATGCTATGCTGGTTTAAACATAAACCAGCAGGAGAAATGAATCCAAATCACAAAAAGACTGCAAGTCAGAACTACAATTTAATAAAAGGATCACAATAAGTACAAGGATACAGAGGGGAAAAGCTCGTTTGACCCACAGAAACAGGTGTGTAACCCAGCACCCTGGAGCACAAAGAAAATGGAGCTTGCCAGCCCCTGTGCTGAGCACCACCTACCTTTCCTGATTACACAGTAAAAGGAAAGAGGAAACCTGTTTGTGAGGATGATGGTCATGGTCTGGTTAAGAGTGGCAGTTGCAGTCCTGCTGATGCTCTGGTCCTCCTCTGGATCCAGTGAGTGAGTGAGTCCAGTCAAAAAACCTCCAGTATATATAATGCTTAGGCTCAGGTGGGAGTGCCCAGTACCTCCCCCAGGGTGGGGAGTTCCACAATGGGTGAGTTGCTGTGTAAGGTGAGTCAGGGCATATTTTTGGAAACCCTGATGGCCCATTAGCAGACATGACCCCTGAGGTTGGGTGTGGAGGTGCCAATGGCTCTCCAGAGGGGCGTTATCACACCTGAGTCACTGGTGTGAAGACAGGAAACCTTTCTTATCTCACAGAAGTTCCCCAGGAAGCTGCTGCAAATGATCCATTGTTAGAAGTTCATGAGAAACTACATAAAGGGTGTAGAATACACAGTCTTAGCCACACCCACACAGTGACAAACTGGTCCTGGTCACTATAACCAGGACAGATGCTTTGCCATATATAAATATAAAGAAGGAAACACCTGTAGAAAGAACTTACTTTATTCAAAATTCATAGCAAAACAGAAACGAAGGTAAAAAACAACAGGCATTCTTGGTTAAGATATAGAGACTTCCTTCATGTATTTTGAAAAAACGTCCTAGGTTCCTGTGAACTTGTAGAGATCATGACCACCAACAAGGAGAAAGTTGAACCCTCATCCCCAGCAGTGGGGAGAGGGTTGTGACCTATGATGCCTGGAGGAGCCAGAACAGAGGAAGAGGAGACCAGAGCAGGAACACTGCGAAAACATGCTGAGTCTTGGACTTTAGCAAATACAAATACACCCATCCTTCTACACAAGGCTGCACTAGAGACACTGACCAAAATGACTCTCGAAGTCACAGCCATTGCCAAATTGCTCATGATAGAGTGCCTTCCTCCACTGTATTTACAAGTTAGTATTTTTTTACTTCTCAGTGGTAATTGTACCAGGTTTAATCCCTCAATATTCTCACTAGGAAAAACTAATTTTCTTCAATCTCTCTTGTCTTGTTAAAATACTAACTTTTGGGGGCTTAGGAAACCTGTTACTGACCATTTCACTGACACCTAGTGCTGGGATGAACCACACTAAAATTGATTTTTCTTTATGTTGCTATAAATCAAATAGCAAACACAATTTAATTTAAAATTTTAATATTTTTAAAACACTCATGAACCAATCATTTAAGACTAGCCATCAACACTTAAACAATCATTCATTCTTCTTCCATTTATTCAATTTTCCAGTCCAACAATACCTAAAAAGGGAGAAAGTACTATATTTGTAGCTATACAAAAAGAGGAGTAATAGAAACTCTTGAATGTTTAGAAAGAATGTATCTTTCCAACATGAGTGTTTTACTGCATATTAAAAATTGCTGATGCTGCTATTGTGAATAAATACTGAAATATAGAAATTGTAAAAAGACAGTGCTTATAAAAGGACATGGATCACACAGATGGGTTTTGTTTCCTTTGTTTTTTCATACCTTTCTACAAAAATACCTAATAGAGTACATATAAACATATACTGTGGGAAAAAAAATACACCATTGTTTTCCAGGAAGGCATCTGTCCCCTTCATTATGTCTACTGCTTTTTAACAATCCAATCCTATGCATAAAGTGCTTTAATAAATATAAGCTAATTTATTTTTTAGAACTTTTTACTTGTTGTTGACTTTTAAAGTTTTTATTCACTGCTTTTCTGACTGAATATAAAATTTTAATGAAAATTTTTCTGCGTCTAATCTCTGTTTTACTAAGGAGCAGAGGAAAAAAGTAATTCCAATAATTCAAAGAGTTGTGTGTGAATAGGAAAAATCCCCACCCATGGAATAGCTGTGCCAAGGCAGATTTTTTGTGTGAGTAAAATATTTAAAATCCCATTAGGCCTCAAGCTCTCAAATGAAATTTAAGTTTCACCAAGACCTTTCCATGTTTTCAGGAGGGGGTGATTTCCAAATATGTATAGCTTATGTCAGGTTAAGTTCTTAAGGATTAAGTTTTTCTAACAGGCTGCTAGAAATATCTTCAATGACATTCAGTAAATGCTTATTAAGTAGCTCCTTCAGATTCACATCTAGCAATAAACTTTTTGTACACAGTCCTCAGTGCCCCATGGGAATTCTTTGTGAGGTCAGAGTCCTAGCCAAAGTTATTTGAATTCTTTTAAATTATGTACATTAAGTAGTAATTTGAAAACCTGACTAAATAAAGTAAGTGCTGTCGGTTTCTCTTAAGTAATGGTCTATGATGTTCACATAGTTATTTTGTAACCAGTATCATATTAAAGCTGTGAACTGTTCTTCACAAAGTCACATTTCATTCTAATATGAGGTACCTACTGTGAGCAGAATTGTTTGTTCACACTCTATTTAGTTCCATAGTAATTGTAATAAACTAATTTCACTGCCAGAACAGTTCAAGGTATCCAGAAATATGCCTTATGGAATACAATTTTCTAATCAAAAGGGGCAAGATCAGATTTTTTAAAAAATTCTAATTAAATCTAGATCAAATGTAGCTCTAGTCCATTCCAAGTTAACATTTTCAATGCAAATTAAAAAAAAAAAAGATTGTTTCCCTATCCACTAATACTCTTATCATGTTTGCATACATATTTTTATACTGAAAAGGTGTGCAGATGTCAGTATATTTTCAGTGAGATGGCTAGTTTGCAAAGGATGATAATAGAATATATTTGAGTGATGTACAGAGTTGACTCAGTACTTAAATGGGGCCTACAAGAAATCTGGAGAAGGACTTTTTACAAGGGCATGGAGTAATAGGACAAGGGGTAGTGGCTTTAAATTGAAAGAGTGTGGGTTTAGATTTTTTACTAGGTAAAAATTCTTTATGGTGAGGGTTATGAAACACTGGAACAAGTTGCTCAGAGAAGCTGTGGTTACCCACCTCTGGAGTGTTCAGGGCCAGGTTGGATCGGGCTCCGAATAAACTGTAGTAGTGGGAGGTATCCATGCAGGGTGTTTGGAACTAGAATATCTTGAGGGTTCTTTCCAACTCAAAACATTCCATGATTCTATGATTGATTTTACTTAACTAGTTGAGAAACAAAAGAATAAAGCTACTTAATGTTTTTTATATATACAACGAAATGTATGGAAAAAAACTAAACCAAACCAAGACAAACACTTCCTCTTCATGAGGCTCTTTTGCACTTCTGATTTAATTTTCTGGCTTTAAGTTTATGCTTAATCTTGGATTACCACCCTGTTCTATGTCAAAAGACTTGATTAACTGATATTCCCATTTCATTTCAGTCCCTTGACTCAATACCATGCTTGTTTTATTCAGTCTTCTATGTCAGGTTCTTGGTTAAGAAAGCTCTTTTAGCCTCGTAATTTCTCTTCTTTCATGCTCATTAAAATTTGGGTTTATTTTATGAAGGCACAAATACCAAAGCAGACAAACAGCCAAGATCCAGTCCCATATCTGGACTGGTCTCCTTGCTCTCCTCCATGCCTGGAGATTGACAGAAAATGCTCATGCACACATAAAATAATGTTTCCTTTAGAGCTCCTTGTTCGTAGTGCCATCCTGTACATCAGTAGAAGGTTAAACATAATCCCAAAATATTTCTTCTATTAAACTTTCTAATATATATTAAAAGAAAAAAAAAAAGATTGTCGAGGCTCTGCATTATAAAGATGGATATTCTAAATAATACAGTAAGAAGCTATCCAATTCTTATAATGATGTGTTTGATGTGTTTACGTCAACTTTTAAACTTGAATATACTGAATATATTTGAGTTCTGAGGGATGTGTTTATTTTAATTCTGTCTTTTGAACACCTCTCAAGAAAATGTACAGAAGATATATCATCGCACAGAGACCTTGAATCTCAACAGAAGTAAAGAGCTCTTTTAACACAGTTGATGCTGATGTCTATGAACTAAAAAAAAAAAAGGAATTATGTAACTGACAGCAAAAGAAAGGAACAAGAACCAGGAAAGGACTGTGAGTGCTCTTTAGTAAAATGAAACTGAAGTGTCATATCTGTTCATGTAGGAAAGTTTTATTCTATTAAATATAATTATTTTCCTTCAAGTTTTCATGAAGGTGAAGTTGCTAGGAAACTCTTTCTGATTTTAGGTGTGCCTGTGTAACTATGAAGGAACCAATTTACACTGATGACAGCTCCTGGACAAAATAATAACAGCTATGGAGTAGTTTTGATGTTTGTTCAAGACTAAAATAAGGATGCATGCTGTTACAAAAGAGACAAAATTCAATGACCAGTTGTTGCTTTCTGATCTCCAGGCAACAGCTGTTATAAGTTACAAAAAATTAGATTAATGTCATCTTTGTAAACCTCTTATTTCTTCCCAGTTGAGGTCTATGAAATCCTTGACAGTGAAACATACCTCCACTACTTGTGTAATATCACTCAAGATTGTTTTGGAACCATGACTCCGTGTGTATGGGTCTTACCAATCAAATTCATGTGCCATTAATATTAAGAGATAAGTGATTATTCTCAGCATGCAGGTTCTAAAGGAACAGTGGTAATATTATAGCTCTTCTTACACTTATGCTGCCTTTGACAGCAGGACCAGAGTACATGTTTACTTTTATGATTCAGTGAGCACATACTGCTCATATAAATGCTACTGTGACTGTAGTACTCACGTATACCCATGCAACATTTTGGCATGAACTCACTGGGTAATGATAACTATATTACACCTTTCATATCTTAACGTGATTGGCTATACTGAAAGTGTGGCCAGCATCCCTTAAAACACACACAAGGACCTATCCAACATATTTGTATAAGAAAATGTCTTTTATCTCTTTACTAAAATTCCTGCAAAGTGATGCTGCCTATTGCTGCACCAGTGACATAAATTTAGATCTGTTAGCAGAGTTCATCCATCTGTACCTATCATAATAAATGGAATAGATTTTTGTTATATCATTGGCAATGATGGGAATATAGACTATCTTGATAACAAAACTCCTTCTCTCTTCCTCTCAAGAGATGTACTAGATTGCAGCTTTGGACTAGGCCAGTCTCCCCTTTGATGATCACAGAAGACCAGAATTGACTGATCATTATAGACCGTCCTCCTCACCTGGTGCTGAGAGATACATATGAAGAATCATCTAATCATCTTCAACAGTAGATGTTCTTGCAAGCCTGTGTATCTCTCCCTCACCAGTTCACCATAAGCAAAGAGACTTAACACAGAATATAAATAATTGAGTTTTTTGGGGGTTTTTTTGGTGTTTTTTTTTTGTTTTGTTTTGTTTTTTTTGTTGTTGTTGTTTTTGTTGTTGTTGTTTTGGGTTTTTTTTGGCAGGGTTTTACTGAGTAGTGAACAGAATAGTAAAATACTTTAGATCTAAGCTTTTATGTATGGTAATAGAGTAGCAAGAGATATGGAACTAAAATTCCAAACAGTACATGTGAAAATCATTTTTTTTCTGTAGTTACAATTTTGATGTAGATGATCATCAAGGCTGTGCCTTTATGCACATCCAGCACTCTGAAAACATGAACTCTCTGACTGGTCCAAAAATTCATCAGCAAGTTATTTGCATAGATGTAATGCAAATGTCTGGGTTGAGACACTGGACCTGACTTGGAGATTGACCAGATCCTAGCCACCTTTGCAAATAAGTATTTCACTGATAGTTACAGAAGCTCTTAACACAGGAATTTGGACAGTTTCAAGAATCCTTCAGATTGCTCCTGCTATGACTAATCTAATTTACATGTTGATTAACACCCTGGGTAGGAATTCCCAGAGATTCCCAGGTAGTGGCTGCAGCAGAAGTTATCAGATTATACATAGATAAGACAACAGTAAGTAGAAACCATACCCAAAGATGAAGAAATTGTCATTTGTAGGTTTTAAAGATGTTTGAGAGATACTTTACCTGCAGTTAAAATAACTGGTAGAGGGGGATCACACATTTGTTGGGGCAGCTGCATAGGAGAACAACTGTTTTGCAATGACTGAGTAGACTAGTGGTTCGGAGACTCTTACTCGATCCAGCTGAAGATGTTACAAGAAACCCTGTAATGGAGACTCCCATGACTGTCCCAACAGAGGCTGAGCATTCTATTTGAGAGACCTGATTACTCTTCCAAGAATTACTCTATGCAAAAATCAGAGTAATAACTTCTTTGGAAGAAGCACTTTGCCATTGTCTGTGCCAGAGCAGATATGAGTCTGTGGTCTTTTTTAGAAGGGCTCCCCAAACAGATAGCCACACATTGCTCTACAACTCTATCAGCAGGGAAGTGAACCTTTGACTCTGTAGACCTTCACAAGTCATGCATGTTGTGTCACTAATACAGTGACTCTCTACCTGAGATGTAAAACATATACTGCGTAAGTATCAAAAAACTTTCCAGTCTTAAACTGCAGACAGCCTGGCAATTTTGTCTGTGAACAGAACATAAAGGAAACCAAGGTACACATATTTGCATAGGCGATGATCTACATCCCTTGCTTCCATTAGTCATACAGTTCTCTACCCAGAAGATCAGGCCATTAAGGGAGTTCAATCAAAAAGTAATGTTTTATATGTGGCAATGGCATTTTGAAATGTGTGAAGGAGAGATATTTTTTCTTTTCAAGGAAAACTCGAATTGAAGTTTGACTCCTGCTGCATGGCAGTCAAGTGTGCTTTCAATTAGTTGACTATGAGATGCTGTATCCTCACGTACAGCCTCAACAACAGCATCTCGAATGTATTTTGAATAATTGTGTCATGCTGTATCCTACAGAAGGGTGCTGTACAGGGCTGAAAAGCTGTACTGAGCGCAGATCATTTTCATTTAACCTAATATGATCACAGGCACTGAATCTGTGTTCTGTGATGGGATGATGAAACATTGGATAGAAAATACTTTTATACTTGTGTTTGTGGCCATAGCTAGAACACTGCTCCTTTTTCTATTCCGTGTATTATTTCCATCCCTTAAGCACCCACTAAACAAAGTGTAAAAGGCCTAACTGCAAGGGCATGTGGTCTCCCAAGGTCTAGTGTCAGGCATGCAGGATAACTCTTGTGGCAAGGAAGTTCTCCTCTTATTAAAACAAACAAACAACAACAAAAACCCCACTTTACGGCAGATGGCCCAGAATCTGTCTTCTACAAGTCCTACCTCTACCAGAGATATACCTTTTGTTAGCAGTACTGTCATTCTGTCGCATCTGGTTGGTCCTCTTCTAAAGGGAGCTGTAATGATGTGCTAAGGTGCTGGGAATCCATAAGGAGTCTGAACATTTCAAACGTATTTACCCAAACAGAGACAAAAATTACACTGAACACAAAACAAAAGTCGTCATACTCATATTTCCATTTCATTTGGATCTGAAGTTGCACTTCAGGAAGCAATGTGTCCCTGGTCTTTGTGTCTCTTAAGTGATATGCAGCTGATTGATTTTCTGTCAGACAAGTTATAGTCTGAGGGGGAAAAAAAAATTCTTCACAGAAGGCTTGCCTAAGGTTGGCTTCTCTCTAAGAAAAATCTTTGAAGAGGTGAAAAAAAGCAACTATCACACCTTCCATAAATAATCATATTCAGATTCAGGGGTTAACTACACAGAGCAGACACTGTAATATAAACCCAAAGGAGGCTCACAATTCAGAAGAAGATGGCTATGTCGGCAAATCTATGTATGAAGGCAAGATGATCTAATCCCTGACTAAAGACCTGTATCAGTCTCCTTCCCTGCCCCACACCAGATGGTACCAGCAGTGCTCTTGAGATCTCTGCCCAGAAAAAAAAGGAGCTGGTCTGCCTTCACTGTGTGAGAAACAGCATGCCTGCAGAGGCTCTATATTTTGTCTCCATATCCTGTTTTATATGATGAGTACCTCAAGCATAAGGAGATAGTAATGAATTTAATTCTAAAAGTGGAGTGGGAATTTCAGTATTGGCTTGTTGGCTATTCCAGCTGTGCCATCATGCTCTTCCTGATTGAATTTAAATGTAAACTGAAGGGACTACTGAAATCATAAACTGCTCATAGAAATCCAGACTAGCTGGCATTATTGCTACATGTTACCTTACCAATCAGTCCTTGTTACAAACAGTTCTACATCTGATAGTTTGCAAACAGATTGCTACGTGGGGTGCCAATGCCATGGCACTCATAAGATAGAATAAGGACACCCTGTTGTTGCCGTGTCTGTAACATGATGAAACAAAGTTTCCTAATTTCATCCTGGTGTTTCAAAGGATGCTCCTTCTTTGGCTGTCCGTGAACTGAAGAGGCAAAGAATGGACCAAAACCTTCCCAGAGTTGCACAGGTGTAGGAATCATTCATGCCTTTCAAATGTGCTATTTGAGTGTCCAACACTAAAGGAGTCTTGGGGGGGGAGGATGATGATAATCTTATACTACACAGGTGCTGTATAACCACATCTAGACTGTGTGACCTTATTGTTACTGCCAGTCCATCACTGTTTTCCTCCAAACAGAGTCAATGCTGGAAGCAGAGAAGCAAAGTTGCTTCTGAAACTCTCATCTCACTGTAAAGTGTTAAACCCTGCTGATTCCTGTCTCTTGATTGCCAGAGCCTGCTTTACTGCACCAAGGAGCATTTCAATGCGACTGTGAGACACATCCTCTGTCACCAGGGAATTCCCAATTAACCTGCTTCAGCAACTCTTACAAAAACTGTATGCAGTCTATGGATTTTATCCTAATTAGAGGTGTCTTGACTGTTCCTGCAATTAGTGTTATATCTGCTGAACATGAACTGGAGCTTGGATGGTATAAGTACAGCAATACATTTACATCTGTAAAGTGTGTATCAGCTGTTGGTGGTAGAGAGACACCTTTCAGAACACATTCTTACTGCTCTGGACAAAGTGATTCTGTATGTAACAAGACTAAAGGCTAGAGGGTGATCTGTCTGTCATATTTCTAAGGTCTGCTTTTCTCACTTCTAACATTCAATCAACACTTCAGCAGGAAGGGCACAGAGACAGGTAATTCAAGCAGGACTCTCAAAACATGTGAGAGTTGCTAAAAATGAAGTCCATTTCAGATACCAAAAATGCCACAGATTTGTAGTAGGATTTTTTTTTTTTTTTGTTAGGTTTTTAATTGAAATTCAAAAGTA
>VXBX01008444.1:592284-614645 GCA_013400415.1 Scytalopus superciliaris | reverse complement strand
AAAAAAAAAAAAAGGACAAAAGCTCCACTGATTAATAACCTGAAATATTCCATAACAAACATTAAAGGCTTCCAAAAAGGCAGAAATATTAGGACAAGAACATTTAGGCAGATGTAACCTTCATTGCACCTCTCATATATGTGCCACAGTGCAGTGAAAGCTGGACAAGAAGCAGGCCCCCAACCATCAAGATTTAATTTAAAGAATCTTTTGTGACACCTGCCTCAGCAACATCTGGCTCCTGGACCGAGTGCCAATTCCAGGCAGGCTATAAACCTGCCAATTAGAAGTCATACACTGAAAAATTCAATTTCATTAGTGGAATTGAAGTTGTGAGCTCAAGCTGGCAAACCTACACCATTTAATAAATCAGCATGAGCCTACCAGCATTCAATGATAGGAAGACTCAACACATTTTTACACAAAGTAGCTCTTCCCCTTTGCCATCTTCACCACATTTGCATTACTTACTGATCCAGCTGTGCCACTGTCACACCCGCTCCTCTCTGTTCTTCTGAGTGGCACAGATTTCTGCTGATTTCTCATCTGATTTCTGCTCCTACCATCACAAAATCAATCATTTCTTTCCTTTTCTAGCCACATGCATCTATCTACTCAAATCCATTTTCAACACAAAAGCTAAACTGGTTTGCCAGAAATCTATTATCTCAAAGCCAATTGACCAATACACACTGCTAAACAGGATGACTTTAAAAGTAGGAGGCAGGAAGGAAAGACCAAAAAACCCTTAAAAAACCAACTTCTTTGTATTGTTACATGCAGTCACCATCCATTTACATCATACACCTAACACCCTTTTCTGTTTCTGTTCTCCTTACAATCCTTCTTCCTTGTAACACAGTGCTCCTACAGTTACTTGGGATTTTCCCATCAGTCCCATCTGTGGAGGCTGTACTCCCCCCTAGCCAAGATGGAATGAGATACTGATAGGATCATGCATTTTCCCTGGAAGTGATCTCTCAGCACAAAGATTTCAATTTGGTACAATAGTGATATTTCACCTCCAGAGGTAATGACTTCATCATGTGTAATACTGCCACTGTTACATTTTTCCTAGATGAAAAAAATTGCACTCAAATCTAATGTGTTTCAAAGAGACTGTCAGTCTCTCCAGAGAAGCAAAATCTCTACTGAATCGCTACCAAGTGCATTAATCTTGGTTTTCTAAAGTTAATTTCTGGGGCTCTACCTGGGTGGTAAACAATAGCAAAGGCCCTGTTTTCTGACAAGGTGATTCAGCACTCTGAAAATTGAGGCCCCCTGGACCAGTCACTGCCAGACAAAGCCTCAGCCACTGCCTGACTCCTGGCTACTTTTGCTGTGATGCATCTATGTCTGGTACACTTAAAAGACATCCTCTGGGTGTACAGAACTGTTAAGATTCTATTTGAAAAAAATAAATATAGCTTCCAGCACATGCGGCTGCAGATAAAATCTTCTCAAGAAAGTTGACTGTAACCCACTGCAGAGCTGCCAGAAACACGATTACACAATATGAACATGTTGCAGCTAAAACAGAACTGACAGCCATCATTTTCATTTCAGACACAAAGGGGACACAGAAGAGATCTACGTTTTTTGTAGAAGTAGGTCCCATGTATGTCATACAGTGAGCACATCCTTGATCTGACCTTAGAAATTCAAAGTTTAATGTATGATAGATCAAAGAGCTTTCAATTAAAAAAGATAACACATCAGTGAGAAATGGGAGTAGGCTGTTTATCAGCATTAAAGGTTTGTCACTAAATAGATTCATTTACATCTTAATAACATGATCAGCTTTTTATAACTTCACCAGAATGAGACCAGTTATACATTCTTAAGACCACAGGATTGAAAACACCATCAATCTGTTCCGGGTGAATGGCACTCTTGAGATTTCCGATAGGGCTGTAATAAAAGTCTGTGGCACTTTGAGAAATGCAGGTGGTAAAGGGGAAAAAGCTGCAGCCTTGCTCCTGGGAATTCTCAAATCATAGCTCACATCAACTCTGAAATGTCTAAGTAATAAAACAGAAGTCAGAAAACAGAAGTCCTATTGCAGTATCATTCTTTTCATTTCTCAGACAGGAGTGCGAGGAATGAGAAATGAACATTTTCTCCCTCAGATCTCAGAAGGATCTTTCCCTTGCAATAAAATGGACGCTGCCACAGCAGATCCCATAATACGGCTTGTCTGGATGGAAAGACTGCAAGACTCGGGACAACAGAACAAATATTTCTTTGAAACACTCTGGATGGAGGGTTTCACTCCATACTAAGCAGGGCACAACTTGAAAACAGGATGAAAAGCTCTGTGATATATAAGCACATGACAAACCAATCTTGCTTTGCTTCACATCAGGGCTCAGGTATAATCAGTAAGAACCATCATTAGTGTAGCTTAAATGAGCAAATTTATCATTATTCATAGATGGCTGTTATTTGAGGGAGAGGAGTTAGACCACTCCAGACAACATTTTGAGTGCATGCAACTTACTTTTCTTTTCCTGAAGCACAAATTTTTCTTCTCCTACCTGAAGTCTAATGGGAATCAATGCTGACTAGAACTGGAAACCTCTGCGCACACGTCCATAAACACAACACACAGAAGTCAGATTACCTTGCAAGGAATGGGAGCAGATGGGTTCCCACTAATGAGATGACTACCCTTCAAAATGAATGCTTGATAAAAAGGAAATAAACTGGGCTTGCTCTACATGCTAATTTTTCCCCCACTACAACTATACCAGAGAGATTTTAATTATTTTTTTTTAATTATTATTATTGTTAAAGAATGGCTATCTTAGAAATGATAAGTTGTAAGGTTCCCTAGAACTGGCAGTGATATGCAGTTCTGGCCTCCTCTTCTGCCTTCTGATGCCTTTTGGGGGTCCTGAAAGGTGTATAATCACTAATTGCTACAAAGAGGCAATATTCTGTGAATCAGACCTGGAGGGTGATACAGGGAGGCTAGACACATACAGAAAGCTTGGAAACAAGCTCAGATCATGTCTCAGCTCAGTTAAAGAGAGGGAAAGATCCTCAAAAATTTATTGGCAACATACCTTTTCTCAGGTAGTATCAGTGTTTTAAACCTTGCTGCTTATGCCCTCCTGGCTTAAGCTTTAGTTCAGCTGGAAGAAAAGCAGTTTTATCATCTCACTTTTAACCCCTTTGCTGACCTGTGGGCTTTCCTGTGACACTGATACTGGAAGCACATGCAGGACAGCAAATCTTCACACAGTTGGGTCACTATCTACA
The DNA here is from genome assembly GCA_013400415.1 of Scytalopus superciliaris. NCBI lineage: Eukaryota > Metazoa > Chordata > Aves > Passeriformes > Rhinocryptidae > Scytalopus > Scytalopus superciliaris. Next base: position 611,381 of record VXBX01008444.1, on the reverse strand, counting down.
GCAGGCTGTGGAAGTTGATAGAATTTAGGTACAAACTTCTCATTTAGCTACAAAACCTGATTATAGCCATGTCTGTAAAAAGCTGCCTACGCTGAGAGAGGTCAAGAGAATTTGGGCACAAAGAGTGTAGAAACAGACTCTAACCCACATCCTCTTATACCCTGGTACAATGCCATGGTATATGAACTCATCATGTGAAATGTAAATATTTCCTCCACTGGGGCAGCTTAGCCTGGTCAGAATGAGCTGGCATAGTAACTTCTTTTCCTGCCTTCTCATGAGGACAAGAGTCACTTTATTTTTGATTAGATTTTCTTGTTCTTCAAAAATAATACATAGGTCTTGCTTAATCATGCTGGGATCAGAAATACTTCAAGAAACATACACTGTAATTCAATTCCTTATGCAACACTCTGTGAATGGATAAGCTCTATAAATCAGGAAAAAAATCCTGGGGAAGTCTACTGCAAGTGATAATTAGCATCTCAGTAAATCAGTTGTTATACACTGGCATGTTTGGTGTACATACATGTTCTGTTCATACCCTGCTGTGAAAGGTGAGGTGACATCTGATCCTTTCTCCAGCCTTTCCAGCTGCCTCTATGCCAATGCTCCAGCAGGCACCTCCTGAATACTGTCCCCTGCTGTACTGAGTGAAATCCAATCTCCAATATAACACACCACTTGTGGTGTGACTGTCCGTGCAACTGAAGGTTTGCTTTCCATTAATTCTGGTACAGTAATCTGGATTTTGCAGAAGTTCATTTAATGAGAAAACAAAAGGAACACACACACACTGCAGAGGAAGTTTTAGACTGGAACGAATAATGTAAGTAACTGTGGCAGCTTTAGCAGAGCATCTACAAAAACATCTAAAAATTCATAATTTGGCAGTGGCATGGAAAAACACTTTTTTTTTTTTAAATTCAAAATGAATAGGTATATGAAAATATATCTAATCACTTCAAGCTGTCACCACCCACCCCTGGAATCTGGGGGTGGAAAAGAGGAGGAAAGGAACTGTTGATGATGGAAATGCTCTGTTATTTGTTCATTGTCAGTGAGCAGGGACAGAAATAGCTCTTACAGTGTGCCAAGATGTACAAATTTGTCTGTCCGAGGGTCAGCTCAGATTTTCAAAGCAAAGTAATGCAAGATGCTGCTGCTACTGCAGCTAACTGGGTACTTTAAAGGATGTAAATTCCATGAGATTTTAAATCTTAACTCTCATAAAGGTCCTGAAAATTTCAGCCTAATACATCCATCATTACCTAAGGCCCCATCCACCTAATCCAGAAGTCCCAACTAACAGATTTTTTTCTAATGCTGCACCACACTTGGCATCATCTCAAAACTCCATCTACAGAGATCAAAAGAACTGGACTTTGATGGTTTATTTCTAAGCTCACTTTGATAAATGCAGAGAAAACCATGAAAAACCAAAAAAAGACCCACAAACCACAAACAAGCAAACACCAACCAGATGTCAAAAAGGGTCAAGTAAGAGTTCTTGAGATTTTGAAATCAGTCTTGGGATGTTCATTTCTAATTTAAAAATGGAAAGACAGTACCTCTTCTCCTTGATGTCAGCTGCCTAATAAAGAGAGCACTTCTTGCATACACCGATTTTTTTTCCAGTTTCAGATGCAGAGATTGGAACAGCTTTATGTCCTCACTTGAGGAAACAAAACCAGACCTTTAAGACATCACATCGTCTCTGTACAACACCACATGCCTATCTCTGAATGACCACCGTGGGAGGAGCCTGCTGCAAACCAGCACACCGAGAATGCCAGTGAGCTGCAGCCCCAATAATACCAAGGGAAGTGGCTTCAGACCACTAACAGGTAACATTCCTTAGCCAGAGCTGTGCTTGGGGAATTTAGTTTTTTTTCTAATCCCACACTTTCAAATCCTAGAGCTACTCTAGCCAAAAGTAATCCAACAAAAACCTCCCAGAACCCCCAAACAACACCAAAAAAAGAAAATCCACCACCAAACAAACAAAAAAAACCCAAAAAACAAAAAACCCCAACCAAACCACTAAACAAAACCAACAACCAAACTAAACTAACTCCCCCAAAAGCCCAATAAAATATGCCTCCTCTCCACCATTTTAGTTGCATTTCTGAAATATCTTTCATCATTTCCAAGTCTTTGGTACTTAACTGTGTGGAAAAGTAGAAAAGTTAACTACAAGCTAATTTCATCTCCCAAGCTTCCTACAATTACTCCTAAGGGCCATTTGATTTGATAATAAATTCACTATTATATAAAATTTACATAATGGTTTTTAATGACTTATTAATATGCAAATATTAGAAAAAAGATTGAAAATGCAACTCAAATATTCCTAAAACATTAAGATATGCTATTTAAAAATGGGGGTGGGGTGAATCCAATGGAACCTCATCATTGCACAGCTAGAGAACACAACAGGCTGAGCACTAGACCTCCTGCACTGCAAATCCTGAAGCTGTGCCAGGTATTCACAAAATCCAGAATGTACAATTTTGAAATGCAAGGAAATAATTATTAGAAGTTATTAAAGCTACTTGTCACTATCCCGAAGGGGAAGGAAATTAAAGGGGTGGGTGATGTCTCCACTGTTGGAAGCTGCAGGAAGAGAAGAATGTTTCCATACACCTGCCTATAAAGGTCAAGAATACCTCACAAATAATCCTCAAGACTTTTAATGTCTTTAAATATAACACAGGAACAAAATACTATCATAGGTCAGTGACCCCCTGGATCTCCCAGATGATGGTCTTGTAACAACCCTGAGCATGGATTAATATATGAAAAGGCAGTGAACTTTCCTGACTGGAAGTACACTGGATTCTAGGATGTTAATTTAGGCAAAGACTACCATCTAAGCCCTTAGCTGCTATCAGGGCCATGAGTTCAAACAGCACCCTGCAGCTGGTCACTGCAGGAATTGCTCCAGTCTCTTAACAAGTCCCTCAGAAAACATATTTGGAAAATAGTGATATGGAGAAAAACAAGCAATAAAGTAAAAATCAGAGGGCTACACTGTCCTTGCTGTTTGAAGTGTTTTTAGAATAAAAGATTTGCAATTTTCCATGGTAATGGTCAGCTTGCATCATGGCTCCACACAAAGAGTGTCTTTGATAGCTGCAAAACTGTCACCTCTGAAATCACAAGGGTTCATGTTTTATAAAAATCACAGAGGGGGAGGAAGTTTGGATAATTTCCATTCTACCTATTAAGTCTTGCCAGAGATTTTTTTAAAAGGGTCCAAAAGGAGGCATTTGTTGGTTTGGGGGCTTTCTCCCCCCTGCCCCCCCCCAAGTCAAGATTCATATTTTTATATTGCAAAGCATAAAAATCAAAAGCCTAATTTAAAAATAATTGCAGCCTGATTAACTAATAAATATGGGACCTAGGCAGACATATTTAAACCTGTTCTCTGTGGAAAAACTATTCAGTTCCTTATGGTCTCTTTTCATTGGCACCAGATTTGATAACCTTTTCCTCTTCCAAAATGGTTTCATCTATTTTGATAAACCATCTGCCTTTAGCAAAACTAGCAGCGACACTCCTGTGTGAGGGTTCAGCCCGTTTTTTGCCTATTTAAGACTTAAAGTCTTTCCTGCTTAGGTATACCCCCTCAAGTCTCTTTAATGTCTCTGTTAAGGTTTGCTATCCCTCTAAAACCCCCAAATGAATAACAGCCGAGCTATTAACTGTGATACTGTGCAGCCTGCAATGAAGCCCTCCAGTTCTGTGAGCTCTACTCCACCCCATGACAAACCTATGCTGAGTTCTACTGTGGTCAGTCCTATTGGGCACAGCTAAACAATGTCCTGTCACTGACTGGGATGTGCAAATTGTATTCTATGCCAGATACCAAAACCTGTGGAGACCTAAACACGTGAAGGACAAAATACATTATCAATATTAAGACAAACACAAGTGAAACAAATGGTTACGAAATCATTTCTGATATTGTAAGTTTGGTGCTTTAACTGTCATTGACTGCTTGGAGAGGCCCAAACAATAAACTATCAGAAATCTCGCCTCAGATTTTTACTGTGCAAATATTTTGTGCTAAGGAGCTACAAACTTAAACATGAAATACAGCCAGTCAAAGCACAATCAAACAACCAAAGGACTTACTATCCACCAAAAGAAAATCTATTGTAAAAACCTTAAGAGAGTGTTACATCAACAACCTCTTTCATACTCACATGTACACAAACAACCAATTATTTTCGGTGTCTCAAGAACCCACTTCAGATGAACAGAGTCCAACACTTTTCCTTAGCTCCTTATCAGTCACGTCATACATGCCTATAACTAACATCATTATGCTATGTTTTTTTAAGTATCTGTCAGCAAGTGGGTCTTTGATGTGAAGAGACAACAAATCTGGATAGAGCTGATGGATGTTTTAAGTCCTTTCTTAAATGCTTAATAGAATAATTAAACTGATGCTCTGTAGTGGTAATTAGGGGAGAATATAGAGCCATCAGCCAGTTTGGGGAATTATTAGCAAGTGACTTAGCAAGCTGTGCACATATAAAATACAAAGGCTCAAGAAAAATAAGCAGAGAGCTTAGTCCTAAAAGAGTGAACCTAGAACCGCTGGAGGTCTTAGGTCTGTTAATACACAGCATTTCAAATGGCAAGAAAAAGAATAAAGTATGTGTACAAACTTCAATAGCAAATAAGGCATAAGGGAAAAAATAAGGATATATCTAACTTGAAAGACAATTTTTTTCCTTTAAAAACAACTTGGAAAGATCCAGAAGAGAGTCTCAGCTCTCTGTGTCACAAAGACATAGCAAATTAAAAGGTGTTTAGTGGCAGCTAACAATTCTTCTCTTGGAAAGCATTTACATATCTAATAATTCTTCATAGAGAGCTCCATTTTGTTCCAATATCCCCAATACATGAAATAAAAAATCATGGGAATCTTACTTAATATGACAACCTGGCTTCAAAGACAAAGACCAAGCACCTGTATAGGTGCTTGCATTCATGTCTCCTTATTAATAAATTCTGTGATAAGCTCCTGGAGTAGGCAGCATATAATTGTATTCCCCTAATGACTTATCAGCATACATAGGCACACAGCTGGTGCATACAGAGTGCAGCTCTAAGTTGTCCAGCAACTACTGAGCAGGGATTCCAGGAGACTGTTGCTTCCCGGAGGTGTCCTGAGGGCACCCTAAGGAAAAAAACATGAGTGGAATTGTGAGCCCTTGAGAATAACTAGGGCCATCTTTTTCCAAAACTCTCATTGAATAACAAAATGGAAAGTGTAGCTTTGTTAGCTAAAAATGGGCCAGTTGTGCCATCACTTACATTTCCAATGCCCTATGGAAGTGACATGATGTCCTTATGCAAAGCTTTCTAGGAGGTCACCATTTAACCTTCTGGCTCCACCCCACAATGCAACATCACATTTACAGTTGTTTTAATGCCATAAGCCAATTCTCGAGGCTCTGTGGAATTCCTCTCCCAAAATCAGAAGTCCCCTTCCCTCTCCTTTACTCTCAAGTACTGAAGATTTATATTTAAAAATTACACTGAGTTTTTCAATTCACAAAAGATAGCCATGAAAAAAACGTCGGCACAAAGAGACCAGAAATGTTATGAAACAAGAAATTCAATGCCTTCTCACATATGAAAGAAACATGACATGAAAATTCATTCACAACATTTAAACATTTATACAAAGTTTCTGCTAATCCAGGAATATGGAATGCAACATGTGGAGTAAAGAAGTGAAGCTGAAAAGGGAGTTTCAAGAGTGGGTGCACTTGCTTTTTAAATTCTTCTTCATGGAATAAAATATAACCCTGTAGTCTTCTGTTTTCATTTTACTTAGCCAGCACTACTAAAAGCTGTTGCCAAATGTGAACATCTCTAAGGCCTGTGAAAGGCCTGAGGGTCTATGGGTTCCTCCTGCTCCAGTTCCAGCTAATCTGTGCTTCTTCAGGAAGGGCAAGTGAAGTTGAATTGTTAGAAGCTAATTTTCTTAAGCTTCCTGTTAGCAAGCATTTCAACAGAAATGAAAGTGATAGATGGTATACCTGCATGTACATAATATCAGTAACCCAGTGTTAAAAATCTCTGTCACCTTCACCACACAGCTCCAGTCCTTCAGATTCCTCATCGTTACTGTTATTTTTATTTCCAAAGAAGAGTTTGATTGGTAAAGACTTACAGCAAAGTACATTAAGGGCAGTTGGATAATGTTTTACAATTAAATACTTATAGTGGATGCTAAATAATTTAAAGAAATGTATTAAACTTTCATGCACTCATGTTCATTATTTTCATTGTTTTGATCAACTCTTTGAAGAAAAAAAACAAAAAATGACATGCCCTTTTTAATCAGGAATGATTCATTATCAAGCATAACCTCTCCATGAAAACAGTTCTTCCACCAATTTCAACTGGGTATATGATCAGTCAGTTTAAAGTAGCTTTCCACAGTGTGGTGTCAAAATTTATGTACAACTATATGACAAAACTTAATCAGTCTCTGTTTTAGTGTTTGGGGGTTTTTCCCCTGAGAACACCTGCACTCACCAAGGAGTGAACAGAAGGAACTTTCATGGCTGCCTGAATAAACACAAACAGCGTGTTTGCAGTGCACAGTGCATGGCTGAGGAAGCAGCACGAGTTAAGCTGAGAAAAGCTTCAGACAAATGTCACTAAGCTGTACTCGGTGCCTGCCTTACCCCTGGCTAGGCTGCATCAGGTCATTCTGCCTAGGCTTCTCTCTCAGAAGCCTGGAAATTTGGATTTGAAATACTTGTAAGGCTCAGATTCAAATTCTAAAAAAGTATCTAGTTTACTTAGAATAAACCAAGTTTAAAAGTCTTAGAGAGCAAAGCTTTCTGACAGAGAACCTGACTATATAATCAATAGCAACCCAGGAGTGCCTCCAGTGCCTTGCAAGTGTCCACGAAGCTTCAAGTGCAGGGACAACCTGAAACAATTAGCAGAACATTCACAACCTCAGAGCCAATCCAGTAAGGGGTTACTACATTCAGATGCTCAATGAAGAGAGTATTCTTTGCCTGGACTTGTGTGTTTCCCAGAATACCACACATTTTCCAGCCTTTGCAAGCACAGCCTGGGCTGCGGAACTACAGCAATTAGCAGCTGTTCTCATTTCAGCAGAGATCCTGCTACTAGAATTGTCCTCAAAACCCAAAATCATTCTACCTTTCTTTTGAAGAGGTGCACCTCCTCACCTGCAACACATCTTACTGCCACTCTGAATCCTTTAGCCTTGCCAAAACAAACATGAAATATACAAAAGAACATTAATATACACTGAAAGCTGCCATTAAAACAATATTGGGATTTTATACATTGTTCAGTTCTGTGTACAATTCATTAAGCAACTATATGGGTCTTTTAAAAGGAGCAGCTGCAAAGTTTCCAGCCTGATGCGCAGCAGTGCTGTGAAACCATAAGGACCAACTTCAGATTTGAAGCATAGCTTGCTGCAAAATACAAGAGATTTTGGCTGCCTTTAAGGAATCTATATTTATAAAATATTACCATAAAATGAAATTAGAAGGCCCAGAATGGATTCCAAGATTATTTTTCTCTTAATTTCAATCTGCTCAGTATTAAACTGTTCCTGAACAATGATTAGCCCTTAAAATGCACAGAAATTGTTCTAGAGAAACAACATTTGGCTACATCTCAGCTCTCAGAAGCTCTTTCCCTCTGCAGCTTTGCAAATGAACTTTCTAACCCTGAATTTTATTACAAGATTTTGTCTACTGCCTTCTTCTTCAAGCCCCGATTAAGAATCACAGAATCATTGAGCCTGGGAGAGACCTCTACGATCATCAAGGCTAATGATAAATCTAACACTGCCAACTCCACTAAACCATGTCATGAAGGGCCACATCTACCCATCTTTTAAATACCTCCAGGGACAGTGACTCAACCACTTCCTGGGCAGCCTGTTCCAATGTTTGGCATTGCAAGAGGGAAGTTTGTTGTATTCTTATCTTGGGAAACCAAGAGCTGTGGGACACACTGAATGAGCTCTCCAAGCTCAGAAGAGATGTAGAGTTTTGAAAATGGAAGGTGTTTTATGGCAATTTATTCCTATGTCAATAATCTACATTATTTTAATATTTCTTGCTTACTGTCACATCTGCTCAGAATTTTAAGTTACTAAATTACCCACTCTAGCCTATTAAAAATTTTCAAAAATCCTAGAACGGTGCTCCAGTAACCACATTAAAACAAATTACAGCTGTTATTCTATCCCACCATCAAATCTGCCAAAACTAGTGTCCATTAACCACAGGAAATCAACAGCATGATTTTTTGTCCTCCTCTCGTGATTCTTCAGCTTTCTGTTCTGTTAGTTCCCTAGTTCAGCATCCTTACAGCTAACGCCTATACTTTACTCTCAGTTTGAATTTATTAGTTTTTAACTTCTAGGTCTTGATTCCTGCTATCTCTCTTTCAATACCAGATGAAAGGGTTCTTCACGCTTAATCAAGCCACCTATTTGTTGTCTCTTGGATACATTCATCAGTTTCTAAAGGAAAAAAATAAAATCCCTTACATCCACATCACTTTCTTGTCCTTAACTAGTTTTTTAGTTGCTCTCCCTGCACTACACTCTCTGTTACTAATGATACTGTTGAAAATTAAGTAAATGTAATTTTAAGCAGCTAAAGAATCCTGCATCCGGTAAGAATAAGCACTTTGCACATACAAAACAAGTTATGATCCCTGCTCCAAAGAGATCAAAGAGTGTACATATGACTGCAGACAGCAGATAAAAACACTGGAGGATACTAGACAGCTGTCTAACTAACTGACCCAGAAGCCAACACTGTACCAGCTTCGAAGCCAAGAGTACCATGTGTAGAAAGTAACATTCCTAAATCTGTCTCACTGTGACTCAGAGGTAAAAATGAAATCTCTTGCTCAAAAGGTGTCTGCAGCTCCGTTGCTCATATTCTCACAGATTGCAGCAGATATTCTGTAGAGACTTCACAGTTTGCCATAAGCATGAAGAGATTGAGTCTTTTTAGAGAAAGAAGAGGTTAATTGCAAATAAATTAGTATCTCCCCAGAAAAAGAAAGTTTCATTTTGTCTTTGCTGTGGGATTGTGCCAGCAAACAGAAGGAGAGAACTGTTCAGTAAAGTAAGATTCTGCTATTATACAAAAGTACTATTCAGACTACTGAGCAAGTTGTTATTTTTGCATCAAGAAGGACAAGCACATTTAATACCCATGTAGTCAGGAATGTCTGATTTGCTAGTAAGATTTCCAAAGGAACCCCTAAACCTCAAGATCAATATTGATTATTTTAGATATTCCCCACCACCCGTTCACTGCTACTGAATTTGTTTTCAAATATTGATTATATTCTAAGAGCTGCTTAATTTTTGCTGTGAATGGCAGTTACCTAACTGATGGTTTGGGAAAGAGCATAAAAAAGGTGGATATGCAAGAATGAATGCAGTAAAAAGCTAAGACAAAGGAGGTTAGAATGTCTTTTTAATTCTTTTATTGTATTCCTGATGAAACAGAAAATTGATACCTTTCACCAAATACCTTTTGGGCCAGAAAAGTTTTCGACTTCCTAATCAACATTCCCTGACTCATAAAATGCTTCGTTCTCCAGAAAATGAAATTACAAGAAGAAATGACAGAACAGTAAAAAAATCTCTATCTCTTATTTTATTTGCTATTTCTAGGGCTTTATTCTACTTAAACTTAAGAGAAGGAGGAGGAAAAATAGCATTGTTAAAAGGCAATTAGCTTTCAAGCAAGGGGGAAAAATGTTAAAATATGACATTCAATTATAAAAATACTGTGCTTGCTGTAGCAAAAGGAAAATCAAACCACATGAGCCCCCAGGTCTGGAATGCTGATCCTGCAGTGACCAACATGCTGCCAGGGAAAGGCCAACAGAAACAAAGTACGCTGCACACTACGGGTTGTGCAATGCAGGGGAAAAATTGTGCAAAGACGAAAAAGTGCTTCCTGGCCCTTGCAGCAATCAGCTTACTCCTCGAAGCATGAGATTTGATTACCTTCTTCTCAGTGGGCACAACCACAAATATCACTGTAGACCTTCTAATGCCCAGCACATTCTATTTGATAAAGGGACAACAATGTAAGAATTTCCAGACCACTTCAATTGTGCAACCTGGGCAATAATTGCAACGAGAAATCTATAGCAAAAACATGCACAAACAGCATTATAATACATTTGCATTTAGATACTCTCTTTTGAGGAAAAAAATCCTTTAAATTAATTTAAGTCCAACAAATCCCATGACAATTAAATTCCCCATGACAGAAAAGCAAAAAAAAAAAAAAAAAAAAAACCAAAAAACCAAAAAACCAAAAAACCAAAAATCCAGACAAGATGTTTATCTGATAGAAGCTTTAAGCCAATCCATAGATATGTATCTGACATATGGCATATATCCCTGTGGTCTCTCAAATTTTCAATGCAGACTATTGCAAAAGTCCCAAAACAACCCCAATCAAAACCAAATATGAATATTGTCAGTTGAACATCTGCGTCCTGCTCAAAAACACACTGAAAAATACTTGAAGTCTGACATGCCTAAACTACAGAATAACTTCAGGCATGGCTTATACCATCTTTAGGCTACTGCTCTGTTGGTAGCACTCTTTCCTCAGTGCACACAGCATTAATTTACCAGCTACAAGCCTTTTCACCAGCATCAATGCTAAACAATTTCATTTGAAGCTGTATGGAAAGAATGCAACAAGTCTGCGAAGTTGGACCCATTCTCCATAAATCAGGCAACATGGTCAAGTACCACTTCCCACCAGGAATAACAGTTTTCTGAGGGTGAAAAAGTGTCTCATGGTGAGCAGAGGTACAGGGAACTGGGCACTGTAGGCACAGATCAGAGAGCATTAGGGCTACTTACACAAAACGGTGAGCTCAAATTCTTACCCACAAATAGTAGGTTTTAATGAACTCCTGAACTCCCATTAAATTTACTAACTCCAGTTCTGGAAGGTTGAAGGCCTTTTAGAGCTTGTTTTTAATTTTCACGTTTATCTGCAATGTTACTGTCCCCCAGCAAAGACAGCAGACTGTTATGTGGGTATTATTTTTCCCCTGAGCATACATGTCATGTACTGAAACTTGAATAAGAGGGAAGGTGAGAGAATCTTAGCTTTCATAGCTACTAAGGAGGGAAAATGAATGGCCTGACCTTTTCTCCTCTTTGCAAACTTGTCAGTGTAGCAGGGATGAGGAGTGGCAAAGTGCATTACTCCAGAGGAAGAAGAGGATTGACCACTGGGTAACAGTGTTCCTGTTTGATGTCAGTTCCACAACACAGAAGGTAAAGAAGAAAATCCTCTTGTTAGGGCATACAAAGGAAGTTTTTACTGGATAAAATTAGAATTACCATAGTGTTTGCTAAGATGAATGCCTGGGCAAGTACTCATTAAAGACATTCTGTTCAATGCCTTTTTAGCAGCAAGAGTAGCACAAGATTAAAAGATTTGTAGTTAAATATCCCACTCTTTTCTGATTCAGAGAGTTTACTGAAGCATCTTAGGAGCATGTTTCCCTCTAACTTCCATGTTACTGAAGCACTACACCAACCTTCCTCTTAAGTCTTAGCTCCTCTACTCTGCAAGTCCACCTCTGTAAGGCAGTTACCATATGCTCAACTCACAGCTTGCATTTGAGCTTTCTTTACTTACACAAGAACTAAACATACACTTAAACATTTTGCTGAAGAAGACATGAATTTCCAAGTCATGAACATTTTGGAATCAGAGTCAAAGAATTAAGGAGTCCACTACCTGGATTTGGGGAAATACAGAAGTGGAAGGGCTGGCATGCCTTTAACAGTGTCTTGTGAATCCTTGCTGGGATGAATGTGTGCTTGAAAGGACTGAAAAGAGATGGTAAAATGTCTTCTTATTGCCCAAAGGTATTTCATACAGCATAGCAAGGGGGATATAACCAGCATTAAAGTAATATTCATAAATAATGAACAATCCAGCAGCTTTTATCTACTCTGCACTTTAACAAAGTTTCTATTGCTGAATATTTCATGAGCAAAAGGTCATTTGTTGTGGCTTTTAAATTATACAATTCAGAAACTGTTAGGAAAAAAGTTCTATATTGCAAAACAATAATAGCAAGTTTTGAGTATCTGAAGAAACATGGGCAGCCTAAACTCATATTTTGAAGCCTACCACATACAAATTTACAGGATATCTTTGCACAGAACTGTAGCTACAGATTTTTAAGATGTCCCATCCTATGCAGCAATACAGCATTTAATCTCAAGTGAAGAACAGACTGGAACGTACATTTTCCTGAGATGTCAGTTCTAGCTTGCATTTCTTAGCAAAATATACTGCTGACCACAGGTCATTTAAGACAAGTGTCTGTGAAGCTGTTTTCAAGAAATCTGCATTCTGCGCATTATTTTTAAGGTGTATATTATTACAGCCTTTCAAAATCACAATTAGAGCTCCACATAAATACACCGGTAAACACGTGAATTGTCACAAAGAGTTAGAAGGAACCTGAGCTCTGTCCCCTGTGAATATAAGGCTATGACATAGTCTTACTGCCACATCCAGAAACAGATGCTCTGTGGGTGTAGATCAGCATGACTTTACAGAAATCAGTATCACAGGAGCACCAGTGCCCTTCTCCTTCACCTTTTACCACGTCACATGCCTATGAATGGCCACCACAGGAGCTGCTGCACACCCGCACTCTGAGTGTGCCAGTGACTTGCAGCCTCAACATTAAAACAGGTGGCTTTGGAACATTAACAGGTAACATCCCTTAGCCAGGTCTGTCCTTGGGGAACTTTTCAGGTTTTTTTCTAACCACACACTTCCAAACCATACAGCAACTCTAACAAAAACAGACAAGCAAACAAAACTGCCCAAAAAAACCAATACACACACTCACATGCTTCCAAACCCACAAAACCAACAAACAACCAAAAAACCAACGCACTTGTCTTATTCACAGTCCCCACTTTTAAAAACCAGATATGGAAAAAGTCAAAATGTGAAAGGAGCTATTTGCAGAAGTCAGAAGCAATCAGGACAAACAGTACCATACATGGCAAATCACCTACACACAGCTCCCTGCACACAGATAACAAACCTGCCTGTGGCAGAAGAGGTTTATTTATTGAGTGACTTCTTATGAAGCAAGGAAGAAGTCTGAGACACCACCTCCAGATCAATCATCTTTCTTAGCAACAAAGTACAGTGCAAGTCCCATGGAGTGATTGGACATAGATTAAAACACTATGTACAAAGCTTTGTACTTTGGATTTCAGATATTTTTCTGCGCATTTGTAAAAATAAAATTGATCTTTAGCACTTGTTTCAAATAGGCTTACAGCTTTGTTGAGATGATATGTCCCTCCTACATTTAGCAGCAGAAAAATTCAGACAGATCTGTCATGCGTGATTTGGCATTAGACACCTCAACTGCAGCAGTAAGGTTATTTTAAGGAGTCGTGTCTGCTATAGTCTGAACCTTACACAACACATTACCATTGCCATACATCTGAAATAGTTGCTCAACTTTTTATTTATAGACATAGTCAAAACAATCCTTAATAACTCTGGTTTACTTAGGATGGTATTCAGAAGTAAACATCATCTCATTTATCCGGATCTGTAAATACAAACTGTCAATTTGGAAGCTGTAAGAAATGCACAGTTCTTATCCTGGCCCATTGCACAGAGACAGCTTTTTCCTTTGGTCAATAAATTATCTCAAGACACTGCATTTAAAAGCTTCAGATGTATGAACAGCCAAATCATACTTTTAAAACAGAGCTTTTGATGCCTGTTGCAGAGCTATAGGAACAAGAATCAGTGATACCTATAGACTTTCTTACTGCCTTTTACATTGTGCTTCTCCCATTTCATGGACTTGGGAGTAAAGGTGAAAGAAAAAGATCTTTAGTAGGGGAAAACAATTCAAAAGGAACATGTCTCTGAGGGAAACAAAGCATCTCAGTTGTGCCACCTGCTTGTGCAACAAGAAAATGAAGCTCGTGGTAGTGCTTGCCAAAACAGACTGCAGCTGGATCCAAAACATTATTGATGGGTAACTGAAGTTTATACATATCGATAGAGTTAAACACCAACACTCCTGACTAATGAAGATACAGACATGATCTTCTGCTTGATAGTATCTAACAATTTGTCAAGGGACTGTAATTGAAGCCAGAGACAGCTTGTTTACTCTGTATTAAAATACACTATTTCATATCACACTGTTAGAGTAAATGATACATCTATCATCTGGTATTTAGATAGAGCTTTAGATATCTAAGGGAAAATGGGATGTGTCAGTTTAGATGAACAATCCCACAAAGAATGACTATGATACTCATAAAATCAACCTAAGGACAAGGTTGTGGAATAGAACAACCATGAAGTTTCCTATACCACATCAACAGATGGGAAAAGAACTGACTCCTCTAGAAATGATGCAACTGCCCCACTTAATATAGAAGAAAGTCAAAGAATGGGCGTCCATTTCCCCTGCTCCACCCTCATCCTTGGTATGCCACAAACTAGTGAGAGAGCCAGAAAACAGACACAGTCATTCTGAGTGCCAGTGTTCAACATGGAACTATACCAAGAAACGCTTCTCAGAAGAAAACTCTTGAACTGAAATAAACTTCAGGTAGCACTGAACCCACTCCGTGGTTCTTAGAGGTCAAAGAGGTCAACTTACGCAGCTCTCCTACTTTCAGTATTTCGCACAGCATCTTTGTCAGCTCAATGCTACTTCGGCCAAATGGACACTCATGTTTGTCTTCTCGACTGCTGTTCTCCAGGACAATCTGAAGGCAGAATCAAAACAGGAAATAATCAATTTGAGGAACCCAGGAGCTGAAACACTGTTCTCCACATTCAACATTTACAAGATACACCAGACTGAATTTAGAAAACTGCATGTGGAGGCTCTGTTTCCATAAACCTTAACCTTCCCTGCAGCTAAATGACCTATATCATTTATGTCATGGCTTCAGACTGAAAGAGGATAGGTTTAGACCAGCTATTGGGAAGAAATTCTTTGCTGTGAGGGTTATAAGACACTGGTACAGGTTGCCCAGAGAAGTTGTGGATGCCCCATCTCTGGCAGTGTTCAAAGCCACGTTGGATGGGGCTTTCAGTAACCTCGTCCAGTGACAGGTGTCCTTGCCCATGGCAGGGAGGTTGTGACTAGATGACTTTAAACATCCCTTCCAAACCAAGCCATTCTATGCTTGAGGCACACAAGCAGTGCTGGTCCATGACCAACTGGGAAGTTTTGCCATTGCTATGCAATGTTGTTCTGCACCACTCCTGAGAGAGAGAAACTGAAGCAGAAGCCAAAGAAAAAGAAATAAGTTTCATTTCCAATTTGCTGGTTAAAGGAAATTAGATACAATTATTTATAGACATGAACACACCTAGAAGGATCTATAAAACCAAAGTGGAACAGAATTTGCATAGCTGGATTCAGACTCCAAAGAACGCTTAAGTGTTAAAAACCAAACTGAAGCTCACGAAGGAAGAAAACCTTCTCATTCTTCTCTCTCTTATGGAAGAAACCTGTGCTCATGTGCAAAGCATTTCAGGGAACTAGTACTCTTGTACCAAGCCCTTGAATGCTGTAAAAATGACTCAAGGAGAGCCTTTGCATTCTCTGTTGAGTGACACTGTAAAATAAATGGGAGAAAATAACTCCTTGCACATTTTTATACCCACTAATATCTGCTGTATCCAATACAGTTGAGATAAAGTTTTCTCTGGCTCTACAACTAAACAAGGAATTTCACTGCAGATGAAAAAACAATTTTAAAAAATACTATAGATTTTGCTGAAGCAGTGAGCCTGAAAAAAGAGCAAAACAGCAGGGAAAAAATGAAATGGTCAAAACAGATTTGCAGTAAGAATTGTTTTTGCAGAACAAACTTTGCCACTTTACAAAGAGAAAAAAATGCATCCTAAACAGCTGGTGCATAGCCCAGGGATGAGCACAGAAGAAGAATATGAATTTCAAAGGTAAGAGATTTTGCCAAGCAACAGAGAACCTCAGAGGCTCTCCAAATTTTCTTCATAAACAGGTGTTTAGACATTGCTCTCTGCTTTGCATTCCTCCTGTCTCCTTAGCTCCCTCTTCATTACAGATTTTGTTTGTTTGGTTTTTTTGTTGGCTGTGGGTTTTCATTTGTTTTATCTTAAATCTATCAATTTTTACAGCAAAGAAAGCTTTGCAAAAGGCTTCAAGGCTGGATCTTCAACCAAAATCAGGAAGAGAGGTGGAGGGAAGGACCAATGCAATGCCAGATGCCACTAAATTCTTTCCTGCCCTCCCCAGATAGATATTAGTTCTGCCTGTTTCATGTTCTCTTATGTGCAGAAGCCTTCCCTGTGAAGGAGGTGAAAGTGGGAAAAGAGTGAAAACCCAAAGGCAAGTAGGAAAGTTATGTACTTCACACAGCACACCAAAGACTCTTCACCAAACATCTATTTCAGTCCCATGACTGATACTCTGCTCCTAGCCCATCTCCCAGGGATGTAAAAGGATGGTTACTCTCTATGCTGTGAGAAAGCACAATCACCTGGTTTTGGTTTCCAGTGCTGGTGTTGTTTTTTTATAAATCACTTACACTTGCCATAAATCTTCGAAAGTCATTAGGGATATGATATATACTTGACCACTAAGAATTTTTACTGGTCTTTTCCAACAGGGTGGTGTGAGAATCACGTACAAAAGTCTGCCTTTTCCTTCTAAAAGGTTTGGTTTAAATTACATGTAATTGTTCCATGCCATCTCTGGGTAACAGCTGTAACAAATCAAAGAAACACCCTTGCTATTTTTGTTTCACGTTGCTGCAGCCACTATTTGAGGAACATATGAATGTGACTTTGTTTTCTGGATGAGTCATCCTGCTTCAGCCTCTTTCATGGAGGAAGGCACTACATTTCTGGACCCAAAAGCAGGAACAATGATAGAGTAGCACAAGCACAATGTAAAGCTGTGTGTCTCAGCACCTCCCTGAGATCGCTTGTTCTTTTTATTGCTCTGTTTTATCTCTCACATAATAAAACATAAAATCTGCATACTGGAGCAGGGTGTTGCTTCGACACAGATTTAGATACAGCAGAGAAACACTGGTAATAAAATCAATGGAGAGGCAAATTGAAAGGGCAAGGGGGAGGGAGAGGGAAGCACTCGGATCAGTATTCCTGCTCGCTTCTGGCAAATGCACTTTGTTGAGTTTCACATTAACCCAACATATTAACATTTCATGAGCACATAAATATTTAATGGTGACACCATCTATGCATATAATGCAAGGCAGAATTACAGCAATCAATAAGAATGCCAGAGAAATAGTTAAGGCACTGTGTATTGCTACACAGCAAATTAAATGGCAATTTGAGTAATCAATATGTAAAGCAGTCTTGAAATGATCCTCAGACACACACTCTGCAAGCATCAATTCTTTTATCATTTGCTGTACAAAATAACGCAGCACTGCCATGTTACATTTCTTTAAGAAGGGAAGATGGAAGGTCCTTTACTGCATCTAAATATCTGTAGGCAAATTTGACAGATATGGATCTTCCATATGAAACAGCAACAGTAAAAAGGGAAAGAAAGAAAGAAAGAAAAAAAAAAAAAAAAGAAGTTCTTATAAATACCCAAAGAGAAATCATTCCTAGTCTTGGCAACAGATTTACAACATTCATTATAGTATTTGTAATACTCTTTTCACGACTTCACGACTCATATCCTGTTCCAAAGTAAAATGCTATAAATACAACTGATAAGGGCATTATTTTAATGCCATTTCCTTTATCACTCTGGTTACAGAGGAGAAATAAGCAGGAAATGGACATGTTTACTTCATAAACTGGTGAAAACAATAGCAGGGAAAGAAATATAACACACAGTTCAAGACAGAAAATGCTTTTCTATGTCTATAGAACACAATCCTGGCTTGACTCACATTTCTATCATAACAGTTATTTTACCATGGAAAGGAAAGTAATAAGGAAGTTGCAAGCCCACACAGCCTTCATTCAATTGGAGGTCTATCATTAATGCTCATTAATTCACTCTATTATCTTCCTCCTCCTCCCCATCACAAATCCACAATGAGTTGCAGATCCACTAGACATTTCATAATGAGCAGGTACAGTGGTTAAATTTTGTTTGGGAAAAGCAAATATTTAAAGGCAGAAACCATGGACATTGCAGGAGAACTCTTGGCACCACAGAATCACAATAATTTCGGTTGGAAAAGACCTTTGAAATCATCAAGTCCAACCATTAACCCAGCACTAAGTCCACCACTAAACCACGTCCCTACGTGCCTCATCTACTCTCCCAATTCCAATCTCCCCTGGCACAACTTGAGGCCATTTCCTCTTGTCCAATTGCTTGTTCCTTGGGAGAAGATGCTGATCCCAGCCTCACCACAACCTCCTTTCAGGGAGTTGGAGAGAGCAATAAGGTTTCCCCTGAGCCTCAATTTCTCCAGGCTAAACAACCAATCCCAGTTCCCTCAGCCGCTTCTCATCAGACTCATGCTCTAAACCCTTCACCATCTTCATTGCCCTTCTCTGGACCCAGAGAACCTCAATAAAAACTAAATGAAAAGAAAATGACCAAGACAGAGCAGCCAGGAAAAGTCTGAGTCATGTTCTTTAAAAAGAAAAAACTGAAACAAAAAAAAAAAAAATCAACTAAATAGCAGTTCAGAAAATGGAAGGAAAAAAGATAAAGTGCCTGAGAGAAGCGTAGAATGAGAAGAAAATGATATCACAGGAAGAATGAGATGAATTGACTAGCAGAAGAGGCAAAAGGAAGAGGTTTGAAAATGTCTTTAAAAATGGAAAGAGGTGAAATTTTTTAGGAAATCAGTGTTATCCATTTTCTTGACATTTCTTCATATGAAACTCTGTAACCTGTTAAGAAATGAGGAATTTGACAGTATTTGTAATAGAGTTCAGATCTGTACAGTTTTTATGAACTATATATATAAATAAATATATATAACTATTATATATGTA
>VXBX01008444.1:578205-592277 GCA_013400415.1 Scytalopus superciliaris | reverse complement strand
TGGGATCTTGACAGATTTGATCAAAAAGATGGGAATAGCTGCATGAGGTTCAACAAGGGATCTACCAAAGGCATGGCCATAAAATAAATTTTAAAAAAAGATATTTAAAAATATGATTTTATTAAAATAAATAAATAAACCATAAAGAAAATATTCAATACGAATATGTGAAATAAGTAAATAAATAGATTATAAGTTATTTTCAAATTTAAAATAAAATAAATTTAAGTATCACACCAGGATCAGAGAGGAGTAATGCAAATTACCCAGTAGCAAAAAACACAAACAAGACACCAACCCCAAAATCAAAACATTTTCTAACTTTATAGCAGTGTTCCTTTATGATTTTCCACTGAATTATTCATTGAGTCCATCACTACCTCAGAAGCACAAAACAGACCCTCAGGGAGGCAGTGGACTAAACTAAGGATTTTCCACACTTGACTACCACGAGCTTAAAATTCTGCATGAGCTTCAGTAATGAAGCTTATACTGCATCGAAGAGTTAATGACTGACAAAAGGCAAAGTTTTCAAGACAGGTATATTCAAGAGCTTCCTCATCAAAATCTAGGAGGCTAAAACCACCAGACAGAAATATTTCTCCTTCACTTGGAAGAAATATCGACTTAGCCAGGCCCTTAATCCTTCACATTAAAGATGAAATTGGCTCGAAGTATACTGCCCACAGCAACTGCAGATGTAATTCTCAGATTCTTGAACCAAAATCAGAGCTTGGCAATGGAATAGAGATTCATTATGATTAGGAAGTAAATATAAAACTGAAAGGCAATATTCACTATAGCTGCATCAATACTTCTAATAAATCTCATAGCAGACAATTCAATGAGTGTTGCTGCACTATTAAAAGGAAGAATTTCCACAGACCAATTTTGTAGTACTATCTAAAATGATCCTGTTTTAATAGAGAACAAGTTTTCTAGCACTCTGCTGTAGGTTAATATCAAGAGAAGTTCAGAGAGGTAGTTAGGAAAGATCATAAAAACCTTCTCAGACCCAAAATGAAATATCAAGCAGCATTTTAATATCCAGAAATTGCAGAGATGCTCTTCCATTTCTTGACACCGCTTTTCCTTTTCCTAAGCCTCCTTATCACATATGGTAGGCTTCACCATTCCCTTTTCATTTAGATGCTCTAAGAAGCAAGTTCTGAGGATATGCTTCCTGAGAAGAGTAAGAGACTACTGCAGTCAGACTCAGTTTCCATCCATCCTCATCAGCAATTTTCCTTTCCTTCCTAAGGCAGCTTGTCATTTGCTTCAAGATCAGTCTTCTTCCAACATCCTTCACTCTGCACTGTCCTTTCTGACCCTGTATTTTCAATCTCCCATGCTTCCTCTCTTCCTTATCTCAGTCTTCCTTCACATTTCTGAGCCATTATAGAAATTTTTCATGGCAGAACAATATAAAGCAACAGTTATTTCTGCCTTCCTCTGGAAGGCACTAGAATTGCTATTTAAACTAAGATTTGAAAGAAGAGCTGAGACCTGCTACAGATAATGAAAAAGATGAAAGGGGACCCTGACATGAGAAACACAGATTCTAAGTCATGCCTTAGCTGAGGGTCATGTAGTTACATGTTAAGAATCAGACACTACATGTCTGATCTGTGCTTGGCTGTGCACAACTATGAATAAGCACCTGGGGCTAATCAGTGCATCCTGTGAGGAAGTGCCCTGTAACCTCCTGCTCCCAGGGAGAACTGCTAACAGAAAGTACAGAGCCCACTATGCAAAGGAGGGCAGGATGGACAAGAAAAGCATCTGATTATATCACTATATAACAACATATAGGTAAGAAGGTGAATTTAAGCCATCATGGTAACATTACCAATGGTGTTTGACTCTAGAGCCATAAAACACTTCTAACAGAGATGGCTTAAAATTTTCACAAGTTGCTTCTCTTCTGGAAAATTATGATGTGGTTTTACTCTTAAGACAAACCTAGTGCCAAAATATGGCTAACTAAATTTGGGCAGTTCTGCAGATGCTGACCTAGCAATATTTTTTTTTTTCTCATACAAACGCTTTAGCATGAAAATATTTTTTACTTTTCCATCAAAAGCTTAATATGAAGTGGCTTGTCTTGAAATGATACGCATCTTTCTCCCTTCTTCGCTACTCCATGCAGAACCAACTGAATAATTGTAAAGCACAGTGGTAAGACCCAGTTGTCATATCATCTTCAGGAGCAGCACCAGGATGTGCTCTTCACTTACCATAGGCACAAGTATGTGACAGTGATTTGGAGTTGATCTGGTCCACTTTGAAAACTACCAGCCAGGTATTCCTTCTCACCCTATGGCCCACACAAATATAAGAGGGCAAAGATTTCCCTGCAATTCTCTCCTTGCTCACCCATGCAGAGGTGGAAGGCAGGAAACTGCAGTATTTGCAGAATACAGTGAATACACATCCTTTGGATCAGGACCTCACTTGGACCACGGCTTCTGTATACATGGGAAGCTTCAGTGTGCTATGAATGGTGAGAAGTGAGCTGAGCACGTGCAGGACTGTAAGGCTATCATATGGTACCCCACAGGGCACACCACACAGGGCTGGGCAGAGAGTGCCGTGACTGCCTCCCAGTTCTCTTCCTCATTCAGTACTAACTTAGCTCTGCGTTTATGCTGCAACCAGCCACTCCAGGATTTTGCCTCTTTGCTGTAGAAGGACCCATCTCAATTCTCCATCAGTGATGGAGGCCCTCAGGGTTGTCATGTAAAGCTGAGAAATTGTGTGATGTTTGGGCAGAAACAAAAGGCGGGCAGAAAAACACTTAGATATCTGAGTGGAAGGTAAGAACAGAGAATGGAAAGCTTGGCAGATGAAAGAGAAGACAATAACACATTAATAGGCTGGGAACCACTGGGCTTAGGCAATTAGGTCTCGTGGAAAACTGCATTCCTTCACAAGACTCACTAGAAAGACTCTTGTAACACAGCTCACTTCTCTGTCTACTTTCTGCAGAACAGAAATAAATCACATCCCTTTTTCTATCATTTCTTGGAGGGGGAGGGAGAAGCATGGCAGAAATCAAGCTCAATTTTATTTCAGAAAATACTGAAATGATATATTGGACTCCTCATATCTGATCAGGCTAGAATGAGTAGGCATGAGCAGACTCTCTGAATTGGCGGAAGGATGTGTAGGCAGCCTCCTATACAACAACTGCATGGGTTAGAAAGTGTATGGCAGACAGTCTGACTGTGACTCAACCCATTTAAGTTCTGAAAGGTCTCTGCAGGATGGCAGCAATCTTCCTGCCTGCATCACCGGCACTTGCAAACAGCACCTGCTCCTCCACTGGGACTTCTGAAAGCTTCAAAAGCAAAAGAACTCCCTCCTCAACCAATACAAATGTAGCAACTCAAGTAGCTGCTGGGGAAGAAATGTCCCTGCATTGCAACTGCACAAACAACCAATTTACCAGCTCAGCAAACGCAGGGGAAAGGGGATTGTTTTACTACTGACCATAAAGCAGTTCAGCTTCTAATTTTCAGGTAATGAAGGTAATTCTTGGTGCAACCGAAGTCCAAATGCTGCTTTGATTTGGAAGATTTTAATAACTTTTAAAATCTGTTTTAACTACAAGAACAGAAAATTTAGGGGCATACCACTTACACATCACTCACAAAAATGTAGCAGCATTGGATCCATTATAAAACACGGGGAAGGGATTAATAAGTCAAACTTTTCAGGATGGATTTCAATACTGCTTTCCCACCCTGGTGAAAATTTTTTATATTGAAAATTTTATATATAATGTCTAAGAAATATTTGAATGAAATAGATAAAATCAGTGGGAAATGGGATAAACATTCTCTTCTGCAGATGAGACTTGAATTTCAGGCTACAGTAAAATGATATTTTTTTCCAAGAAACACTTATTTTTCCCTAGACAGATGAAGAGCCTACTAATGTAATCGCAAAGATATTGGGCATAAACTTGGGCAGCCT
Organism: Scytalopus superciliaris; assembly: GCA_013400415.1. NCBI lineage: Eukaryota > Metazoa > Chordata > Aves > Passeriformes > Rhinocryptidae > Scytalopus > Scytalopus superciliaris. The sequence goes on along the minus strand of VXBX01008444.1, from coordinate 588,299 downwards.
GCTGGGCAGAACCCAAAACAGGTGGCTGGCCAATGCTCAGACCCAGAGCTGCTAACTTTATTTGCTCTTTCTGCCTGAAGCACCAATCCTTTGTGCTTAAACAAAATGACAAACACAGTATGTGTCTTCTCAAGGCAGAATCTCACCCCAAAGAAGCTCTGAGTCCTGCTAGAATACAACTGGTGAGAAAAACAGGAGAAACATATAGACAAGTCACCAACTTGGCAGTCATCAAAAGCAAATTCATTAGAATGAGACATGTGAATCCCACCAGACACATGATCATATAGGGCTTCTTTGTGACTCAGCTGATTTACTGCAAAATTCAATAACCTCTAAGCAAAATCCTGCACTCGTTCCCAGATACACCACCAAAAGTTATCACTATAGTGAGGAAAATGTAAAATAAGGAAATATTTCAAGGGCAGTGCATTAAAAGCTCAGGTGTAGTTGCTGTAAAGCCAGTCTACCCAATGGCATCTGCTCTTTCTGCCTGGAAACACTGCTAAGTTAGCAAAAGTCCAAGGTCAATGGCAGTACTGTCCCAACAGGAGCAGTAGCTTTGATTTTGCTGCCTGCTATCAAGAATGCCTGAATGGACACTAACTTCACATACAGGAGTCAACTCCTCAAAATTGCAAAGCTCATGTCTCTAGAGAAGCATCCCAGGCACAAATATGGCACATTTAAACACGGGACAAAAACTGCCAATTTTTACTTTTTGGATTACAAACTAGAAGGAGTGCTCACTTTGGTTCCTTCAGCTTACACTTTACAACAAATTAAGTATGTATAATTATTTTACATCAGTATTAGCAATCACTGAAGTGCATGTGTACAAAAAAAGCCCCCAAAACAGGGAAATGAATACCCAACAAGCATATATGCATACAAAATATTTCAGTTTCATATATTTATACCTCTCTCCTGTTTGCGTTTTGAAAACAAAATGGATCTGAGTAGTCTTGCACCACAAATTCTTGAACCAAGTACCAATAAATGAAAACAGAAACAGCAAAGGTTGCATAATAGTGTTTTCATGGGAAGTTTTTCCTCAGACCCTCTTTACACTCAGGAAAGTTTCAAAGGCACACTGCTACAAGTTACCAGTAAGAAAAATGTCAAGATGTCTATATTGAATAAAATCTGTCTTGAAGGCAACTTATAATTTTATTTTTTAAAATTAGTAGAATGTAAAGCTGAAGCAGTTTTGGAAAGGAGCAAATTGAAACCAGGGGGGGCACATGACTTGTCTGCTACAGAAGAACAAAAAAATAATTATCTGTCACAAAGCTTTATTCCAATAATTTTCTTCACTGTTAACTTTAATTATACACTCTGACTGTCCTGTAATTATGGAGCTTGGGAAGCTGCCAATTATTTTCCATGTTAAAATTTAAAAATATCTTTCAGAGATTCAACATTACTTCCATCAATGTATTCCAAATACTATGCCATCACCTTCTGAAAGCCAAGCCTCTGATGATAGTGATTGATTATTTAAGTGGAACATAAGAAAACCCAGTGCATATCAGTCACTGATAGCACCAGACAATTAATTAAAATAGAGAAAGAAAAGATAACTCAACAGGAAACTAATTCAATAGGAAACTTTTTTAAAAACCTAAATGATAGCTAATGGCACCATGCAGTGAAAGCAAACATGTTTGTCTTTTTCCTGTTCGCTAAACAACCTTTCTGCTGGAGGCTCCAGTCATACTGCATAGCAAACAAAACCTGAGATTCAGAATCTGTTAACTCCAAGTCTATATAAACACTGTGTTTATCTGAAAGAAGATAGCAAGCAAAGAAAACATATTACTGCAATTGTAGTATGTACCAGGAAAAAGGTGAATGAGAGGAGTGGAGTGTGGGTAAATGAGTAAAAAAGAATAAGGAGAAGAAAGAGACAAAAATGTGATTATTTTTGTTTCCTCCTTCACTGTGTGACACCCATATTTTCACCCTGAAACGCTTTTTGCTTTCAAGATGCAGAGTTACTTCTGCTCCACTGCCTTCACACCCATGTTCTTCAACAAACTGCAATTGTATTTACTCTTCCTGCTTTAGTTTGCAGAAGTACGTTACTTTTCTACAGGTCTTTGAGCCCCACTGCCAGCCCCCAAAAGGGCACTTCAGTTTCAGAACATTCTTCCCACCTAACTAATCCATATATTATGCAAATTACTCCTAAGCAGAATGATTTACAAGAGGCAGAACAAGGAATGAAAAGGGAAGAGATTACTTATTGACTGTATTCTCTTCTAACTTCTGCTTATCTATTATTTTCATTAATACAGGAAGATAACCTAACTAAGGGTCACCCTAAGAAAGTGGCAGGTCAGACTGCAGGGAATTGTGCTGCCCATTAAAATGCAGCACTGCCAATACACTCAGTAAAACCATTACGACTTCCTGATAGCATCTCTGCTTAATACACCACATTCTGTCAGGGAAAACTTCATATATTCCAAGTTGGTTTCAAACAAATTCTGGTTTTCAGACTCAATTTCTAATTACTGCATAGAAGAGATATCTTATTTGGGGGCTTAGGAATTAACCCATGGCACAGGAATTAACTGTATTGCAAACAGACAAGTTAAAAATAATCTCTCCTCCTAAGAACCAAAGTTTTTTTTCTAGTATCAGCAATGAAAAAAAAGAGAAGAGCTTGTGTTAAGCAAGTTGCTCAGTATGCAAGTGGCACTTGTATGGCTGACAATTTCTCGTGGAGACTTCAGCTTGACCACAGGAGAAATTTTGTTAAGGCACAGGAATAGAAGTATATCTGATAAAATAAACAAGGTCAACAGGCTGTACAAGCAGAGCAAACTGGTGTTGTGGGAGCATTGGGAGCCAAACGGACATGAAGGAAAGGTGATGTTAGACCTAAAATAAGGAGCTCAAAAGAGAAATGGGCATGTCAGGGCACACAGGAAACTCCTGTACAGCAGCCAGTAAGTCAAGGAGATGAGCAGATAGAAAGCAGGTGTCTTAAAGCAATCAGTGACTATCAGCACAGTAGGAGTTGCACAACACCACTCATCTCAGAAGTGTTCACATCTCACCAGCAATGCCAGCGCTAACACTAAATAGAGCTCCTCGGGAGTGGTGGACAGACTGACGTATGGCCAAAGCATGTTTACAGTTCCCAAAGCAGCTTTAGGCAAGCAATTGAATCTGAGAGTGCCTCCATAAAGCACTGCTAGTGTACATGTACTCTTTCTTAGATGTGAAATACTCAGGCACTCAGGCACCCTCCTAACAGGAACCATAAAAGAATAAAAACAGACATCTCGAAACAACAAAAATTCTCAGTAATGTAGGAGCAAAAATATTGCATTATAGAAACAATGCTGAGCCAGGAACAAAGTCCTTCCTAAAGAATGGCTAATCACATGCTTCACAGCGTCCAATTTTTAAGACAGCATTTGCAATTTGAAAATGAAAAATAAGAACAAACTGAGAGATGTCAAGGAAAGCCCTGTTTCAATAGAATTTCTGTCCTCTTTCAATTTTTTCAGGCTTCTTTAAAACACGATGGTCTCATTTGGAATCACTGGCTGCCTCTACTAAGTATATTCTTTAACCTTTCAGAAGAAGCCTATCAAGTAGCACAGTCCATTTCTTACCAAATTTTAATGAGAAACAGTAACCAATTCCTTTTTTATAAACAAAAAAGTCTATTCAGCATAATTTATTCAGAAAACATACTCTTTGTCCAGTATGTGAAATAGTCCCTCGGGGGCTTATAGGAATTGAAAAATATTGTTGTATTACATATTACCACAGTGTCTTTTTTAAGAGCTATTGCTAGATTCAGACTGAGGAGAAAGACCTATTTAAAGAGCAAATCCTACAATCTTGTGGTCTACTATCATGCCCATAGATATTGGGAGGCCCTTCACAAACCTATTAGAACTTTAATACCAACCTACTTTGAACAAAAACCAGACGATAATGGATATGCAAAGCTCACTCAACTTTTAGTGGAAATGATTGGTGTGCCTATGGTATCCTTGCTATACACAAACTTCTTTAAGCAGGTTTGCATGTGCACTTTTCCTTGGGGAGTTAAACCATCCCTGTGATTGCCAGATACTGACTTTCTGGACTATACTCCCATCTGTGCTTGCTAGGTTTGTGCTTGGCAAATACTTGATTGCAGTGAAGTTCAGGAAAAATTGTTCCCTTCAGAGGCAGGTATTATTCAGCTGTATGCCTCTTCTTGCAAGGAAGCAACACATAACTTGCTCTAACTACCCTTGAAATCACAAATGTAGGAAGTGGAGTGGGCAGAGGACAGGAATGGGTTATGCACGTAACTCATTATGCTTTGTAGACATTCTACTTCGGGCACAACTTGACTTACAGCAGTAGTTTTAGAGGAAACATCTTAATGCTGAGGACACTGCCAACTCAGTCACCTATCAAGGTATTCACTCATCAAAGTCTCCTTTCCACAAAAAACCCTGACAGTTTTTGGTAGACTCTTAGAGCAGGCCAGAGAATTCTACACAATTACTAATTTCTGAGCTTCCTGTCATCCATTATGCCACCTGACAAAGGCACGAGCTCATTTCCCTTCTCTTTGCAGGCCTAAGCAAGAACTAGTATTTGGAAAAAGTAGTATCTATACTATTTGACTCAGCAATGACAGACCAGATGGACATCTTTCTCCCAAAGCTTTTCCAGACTTATGTCACGTTTTAGTGTTATGTGGTTTGCCCTCCTAGAGTTTGTTGTTAATGACACCAGGATTTTGAACCTCCCCTTCAAAGTCAGCTGCAAACAGTACACAGTCCCTGTGAACAGGCAACCACAAGGATCTCAGGGAGAAGAAGCAGCCTTACCCGTATGTAAGCATCCTGGTGATGTTTAGCAAAGTACAGCATGTTGTCAAGGGCGAGCATTCCTGGAGGGGTCTGTGTAAAATCCATCGCTGGGTTTACGTGGTTCTGTAAAAAGAGAGCAAGACCACTCAGTTGGCATCTTTACAAAGGCTATCAGCTGCCCAGTGATGAGCTCTGTGTTAGCATGCTGTGACAAAGAAGTCCAGCAACAGGAAACTCTCAGCGAGGAAACAGTCCGTGCCTGAAAGAACTTTAAACCCAGATGTAAACACTATGAGGGTGGCAGGTCAGTGATTCACTTCTGTAGGTATGGAATGGAGCTTCCCAATGGTTGAAAGCTCTAGAAGCACAGATCTCAAAGTCTTTCATGGCAGATGGACTCCTTGGTGGTACTACAGACTAGAAGTAGGTGAAAATGCGGATATTTGAGCAAACAGACACCAAATCACCTATTTACACAACTGCTATGGAACAATTTCAAATAAACCATAAAATGGAGGCAAAAACTACCAGACTAAACAGCTTTATTAAGTCTACTGGATTTTGTGAACTCCTGAAGACAAAGGGCCTCAGAGAAAACTGTCTGAAATCAGATTCACCTCGTGGAATTCAGGTGCATTTTTTGTTACATTCTGAATCTATTTCAATTATAGAATTAATGAAGGAACATACCAAATATAACCAGAACTCGTTAGCTTCCACACTCACCTACATATTTCAAATGTTCAGTTTCACACACTACATGAAAAAATACATTTGCTCAAAATATTCATTAACCCAGCTGATCTTTGGATTGGATGGAATTAAATGTATAATTGAGTAAGTTTAATGCAGTTCATGGTTTAGTCACGAACATTTGCCTGGCTTCACCACAGAAGCTGCTCAGAAATACAATAACTCAAGAGTATGTCCCCATCAAAAAATGCCTCTCTTCTGCTATGCTCTTTTATCAGCATCACCTTTGCAATGTCTCCTGCTCCACGCATCATTCTGACACAGAAAGATTTCCCTAGCTGCTTTGCAATGGCATTTCTATTCTGCAACACCCAGCTGACAGACTTTAAAAGTGTATTTACTACCAGAGAACTACCAAAGATCAGCACACATTTCTTCCATTAGTCTGTTTCTGCAGTGTGCTCAGGGTCTGATCTACCCACCTCGCTGACAAAAGCATGGGGTTTGGTTTACTGCTTTTCCCTCTATTGAGTCTGTCAGGCCATAAAGTGATAGTAATGGGAGATTCCACTTTCTGGCCCACTTTATCTTTAGATGTATCACAGGCTGGTTTTAGCTAGTCAATAATTCATAGTCACATAAAAGAACAGAAATAGGAGAAAGCAAAACTTATACATTAAGATGCCTGTTACAGCTTTAAGAATAGACAAAGATAGTAGGCTGAAGATGGCATGCATGACCTGTTGATTGTACATTTCGAGCTTAAGAGAACCCAGTGTAAAAGCAAAACAACCATAGGCTCATTATTTGGGAATCAAGATGATGTCTGGACTCTTAGATTTTATATGGAAATATCTATGCAGTAGGTATTGGAGAAGGGTGGTAGTAGTCTAGGGCAGGAAGATAACCTGTTTTCCAAAACCTCCTCTTTTTTAAGCTTTTTGTTTGTTTGTTCTCACTTTCATCTGTTCATCTGAATGGATAGAAAAAAGCCCTTCAGGGCCTTTTCCCCAGTTCAGCCGTTCATCTTCCACATTGATGTATATATCAGTCAGAACACTTAAAATCAGTACAAAACTGCTTCAAACACATCACAAGCCCAACAGACTTCAACTTCAGGGAGGAGAAAACTTCCCTTCCTTCAATTTTCAAACATTTCAAAAGGTGCGTTTTAAGAGAGGCTGAGTCCGGCAGACACAAAAATGTCCATCTGTCCGTCCCTCAATCCAGCATAAATATCTAAGCCAGTCCTTTTACGCATTTGAAACTATCTTCATTTCGGCCATAAAGTACATGTGCTGGGGAACACCCTGATGCTTAGCTGTGTCATGAGGTTCATTTCCCCGGCAAAGATGCTAAGAACCACAGGAAGCAGCAGTCAAGAGAGAACCCCACAGCACCAGCTTTACAATGCCTTTTGTAAGTAGAACTTCATTGTAGGGCTAATTATACACTCTTGGCTCTCACATTATAGCACAGATAGGGTACACTTGGATAAATACCTGGCAAACTGAGAGAGTATCAAGAACCATCTACCTTTCTCCAGTTATTAAAATACTAGTACTCATTTCACTGGTAACAAAACTAAAATAAAAGCAGGACACCGAAATAAAAAGGCTGACCTACTGCTCCTGGAATAGTTTTTTCCTTCATCCCATTCTATATCTCCAATTTTATAGAGACAAAATACAGTCAAAGCATGAGGAATCTCATCACATTTACGAAGGGTAACTTGTCTCTTATGATTACTACAAGCTCTATGTTCAACCAGAAAAGCGATCTCTCCATCACTTCTTACTTTTTCTCCAAGTCAAGCCTGTAAACCCAACTATTTTTAGTTGTTTGTTTTAAAAGTTTCTGGATCCCAGGGCTTGATCTTCAGCTCTGTTAAGTCAAATAACTGGAGCTGAGAATAGCTGAGGATCCATAAGACAGTTTTGACATATGAGATACAACAATCTTCAATTATTCTTTCAATTCAAAAGGAATTTTGGACACTTTGTTCCCTTCCTTCTCTCTCCCTCCCCTTAAAATCATCCTTTTCTTAACAGGATAAATGTTTGTGGTTGAAGTATTAACTTATTGAGAGCGGGTATGGAATGAGATACAAAGCTAAATTATCTAAAATGCTATAGTGAATAATTCAGAAGTATGTAAACACCCCCACCTACCACATAATTTATTAAGTATACAGAACACAGTGCTTCAAGCATGTTTGTTGCATCTGTTGAGTACAAAATCTATGGCATTTTTCTCTTTATAAAAAGCAAAGAGTAAGAAATACAAATGGAACAGATTTGTTATCTCAAATTCTTCAGATATATTTTTTAATTTTTTCCACTAGGCTGAGTAATATCTGTGCATCTTTCAGCTTCTGCATCTGAGCTTACGCTCCTATGCCATACACGTCAACATAGCAAAAGCATCAAGAATTTGTTAACCAACATAATAGGATACCGTGGAAACAAATATTCATACTTTTGGGCAAGATGTAAACCCGAAATTGACAAAAAACCTAAACAATCACGTGGCATGCTTCACAAGATGACAGCTATTCTGGCTAAATCCCCGCGCAGTAATTACATTCAGACAATCTACCATCCTCACACAGCCCTAGCTGTGTAAAGCTTTCTTCTCTGTCCTGAGTGACTTCACTGTCTCACTTTTGGCAATCTCTGAGGGATGGACAGATATCAGTCATCAGAATGTGTCCTCACACCGAGATGCCTAAGCACAGCAATGTTGTGCTGCCTATAACCGCTAATGGAATAAGGACTGCTCGTTCCTTATGTTATTCTTAACAACACCTGAATATGCCAAAGCGCAGAAACCATTTATTTCCCTGCATTCCCAGGCAATTAACATACAAATTTCTTTCTCTCTTGACAGATATTGACAGATTATGACAGACTTTGCACCAGTGCTATGCATGTAAATCACTTGCCAAGTCATGCTAGTTTGTCCTGAAAGAAGCCTGGAGTAGGTGCTAGACCCAGTAACAGCTGTTTTCCCAATCCCAAAGCAGCTCAAGGGAAACCCTCTTCTGCAAACCTCACTTCTGTAAGCTGGTATGACAAAAACACATCAGAAGTTTCCAAGGAAGAATCAGGAGTGTAAAAGAACTGATGACAGAAGAACTTACGAACATCTGAAGACTTGAATTTAAATGGTGTCATTCTGAAATGAACCCTCTCAAAACTGGCCATGTTTTTTTTCCTGCAGGAAAAGGAACAATCTGTCTCCAAAGATAACACCAGGGTCAGCAATCTCTTTCTTCCATCTGCAATTACTTGCTCACTCATTTTCTTCTTCCTTTTAAATCCAAACCATGGTTCTGTGGGCTAGGAAGTAAAGCAATCACCCACCTGGTTCTACAGCATCTACACAAAAACCGTCCCTGGATAAAACATGGAAACCATAGTAGCACGTACACGGATCTTCGTTCCTAAGAACCCAGAACTGGGAGAGTGGGAACTTTTTGAGTTATATTCATAGTGAATTATGAATTGATAACTTACGTTGGAAGCATCAACGAGCACACAACCTCACCATTTACCCCTTCCCTAAATAAACCTGAAGTTTCACATGCAAAATGTTCCCATTTGTTCATTTACACAAGAATTACAAATGCTNAACCACTGTGTGACTCAAGTGAGAAGTATCCAAAACTCAGCAACTGCTATAGTTTTGAAAGAATATGCAGAAAATCATTTAAGATACTTTCAGTGCAAGTCATTTAAATCGCATCCCCACTATCCCACCACACATAAACTCCAGTATATTTCTACTGGATATAGCTTTCATNCTCCAAAGATAACACCAGGGTCAGCAATCTCTTTCTTCCATCTGCAATTACTTGCTCACTCATTTTCTTCTTCCTTTTAAATCCAAACCATGGTTCTGTGGGCTAGGAAGTAAAGCAATCACCCACCTGGTTCTACAGCATCTACACAAAAACCGTCCCTGGATAAAACATGGAAACCATAGTAGCACGTACACGGATCTTCGTTCCTAAGAACCCAGAACTGGGAGAGTGGGAACTTTTTGAGTTATATTCATAGTGAATTATGAATTGATAACTTACGTTGGAAGCATCAACGAGCACACAACCTCACCATTTACCCCTTCCCTAAATAAACCTGAAGTTTCACATGCAAAATGTTCCCATTTGTTCATTTACACAAGAATTACAAATGCTACATTTAAAAAAAAAACCAAAAAAACAAAAAAAACCCAAAAAACACAAAATCCCCACAACAACATTTCTGAAGAGTATTTTTATTTAACAGCACAATATTAAAAAAGATGGTGATGATGATGATGCACACAAATTCCATCACCCCGTTTAATGGGATATAAGAGCGACTCGGGAATTTTCAACCTTTATGTATTCAATGAAAGCAAGAACTAACAGATTTGTTTTTGTCTTGACAGCTCTTTAAATATGTAAATGTGCATATTTTTTGCTTCCAAAGCCTATTTTTTAATTTTCCAACAGAACTCTACGAGAGAATGAAAATGTATCTAGAGGATCTCTGAATTTCAAATATATATTTATATATATGT
>VXBX01008444.1:554946-574549 GCA_013400415.1 Scytalopus superciliaris | reverse complement strand
AAAAAAAAAAAAAAAGAACTAAGAGATGAAAAAACCCATTGAATCTATTCATTAGGGAATTTCAGTTCTCTTGACTTCCATTTTTCTTTGCCTCCCTCTACAGGAATGTGAAGCTCTTGTGACTAGAGCTGGGCTTTGCAAAATTCTCATATGTTTTGCATGTCTGGGTATTGTTCTGTTCTGCCTTCAGTCACCTCCAGACAGAAGACATATCACTACTATTCTGTGATTCTATGTAGGGGCTCTGTAACGAATTGACTACAGAGAGGAGTGGGAATCAAGCAATTTGTACATTCAAGTAACATACGCTGTATGTACGTACACATGTATGCACTGGAAAACTGCAGAAGCTTAAAAAACTATTCACAGTAATTAATTGAATTTACACAGTTTCATAAAACTAACATCACTTCAACATCAAGGAAGGGTTTGTCTGGAATCAGATATCCAAGCCAAGCCCTGTGAAATAGATGAAACTCACGCTACACAAGAAGAGAGATACCATTCTGTCTGACCAGTTTTGTGGGGGCTGTTTCTTCATCTTATCGTTTTGCATGTTAATTCTGAGTCATGCATGGTACATTAATATCCAGAGAAGGATGTTCAAGATCCACCTCTAAGAGAAGGGGTCAGAAAACAACTCTGTTACAATACATTTGAAGCAAACTACTCAGTTCAACTACATTCAACTCCATGGAGCTTGCCTGCCCCCACGAGTTTGTAACTAGGACGCACACAGTAAATGAGCAGCAAGCAAGAAAACAATTTAACAAACCATACATCATATATAGAAAAATATGGTAGAAATTCAATGTTCCATTGTGCTTAATTTTAAATTAGTGCATTTACATTTGTTAGTGGATTTTCTTAAAGAGAAGCATACTTTTTCAAATCACAAAGAGTTTAAGATTTGTATTTTAGAATTCCACAATTAAAAATATTGGAAAGGTATGAAAATATTTTTAAATATTTTTAATATTTTTAAAAACCGTTTGTTTTTCTCTCTTCATAAAACTATTTTGTTCATTAAGAAATTGATTTAAAAGATGATTCCTTCAACTAATATTTATAATAACCCCAAAGTCATAAAAAAAAATATTTAAAAAAATCAAAACACAAAAGGATTGATGTTATACAGTCAGTTCATTCACACTCACAGACACTCAACCACAGATATTTCATTCTGATTAGTTTTAGCTTGTTATTAAGTGATCCTGGAAGGCCAAAGAAGCTTGGTGGTCCATCAAGATGGGATTTTTCTTTCTTTTAAATCTGTTCTCCTCTGGAAGGACTAGAGCTAAGAGGAATTCAGCTGCATATGGTAAAAGGCTGGTTTATTCATTTTAACAATGTCCAAGTTGTTGGATGCCCATAACTCCTGAAAAATAACCCTGGGAAATCCCATGCAGCTGAATGGTAAACAAGAACAGCAGCTTTAACATACGGATTTGCTGCCCCCTGATATTGGTCACTATAAAGATGCACCTGCCCAGGCACTTCATTCTGTACAGTTAACAGCTCACATTAACAGTGACAAGTTTACATAAAATTAATAGCTTCTCTATTGCACAGACACCATCCACTGAGCATGTTGTAAGGTCTGGCTTTCCTGGTTACAACGTACCCGTCTTGTTAATAAAAAAAAGGTTCCTCAGGTTTTCTCTCAGCATTCAAAACCTCATGCCTCCAAATAGGAGTAATTCCCTTGCATTCCTCTGTTAGCACTCAGGATCAGCAGACAACAGTCTGGTGATGAAGACAAAACATATTATCCTTGGATTTACAAATCAATTCACAGTTTTCATCACCCACCTGATTTATTTTTTTGTCATGCTTGAGTATTTATGCAGCACTGCAATCACACTGGGCTGAGCACCTCTGGAGTCACCCGACAGCATCTGCCCCTGTGGCCAGAGGAGATCACCCCTCTCCCTCAGGGGGCTGCACCCCACTCACATGCAGGGCAAGCAGGCTGTTCCCCTGTTTGTGCCAAGCAGGCATCTACCCACGCTTCCTGCACTGCTCCAAGGGGTTCGGGGCTTAACCAAGAGATTTGTGAATCACACGCTAACCCCGGGACCTACCCTGGCGTAAAGCAGAGGAGACACCTCCCACCACCACACACTGACTTGAGCATCTCAGCAAATCCAAATGTCAGTGTGGAGAGTCAGGTTTCAGCACAAGCTTTGCTAAGTTGCAGCCCTCAGCGTGCAGTGCTTCATTCTATGTGCAGCAATCCTATTTCCAGCTCAGTCCCGTTCTGGCCACAGCCTTGCAACGAATACATAGCAGGATGTGAAACCATGGGATGCCTTGGCAAACAGTAACTTAAAGCTATGAAAGTAAACTTATGGGAAAGAATGCAGTATGCCACACCCCTATGTGACAGCACCAAGGACAGGATAGCTGTGAGAGTAAGCTTCAGGGATTTCTGTATTTTTGCCTCTCAGGTCTGGAAAGAGATTAATGCTGTTGCTCACCTTTGCAGAACACAGTCTGAGCTGGGAATCAAATTTAAGTTTTTCTGATTAGATCTATAACTGTATTTACAAAATCCCATCTTTTACAGAGACTCTTTGGGGTGGGTGAGGGAAAAGAACTAAAAAAATCCAGGTAGCAAGAAAGCATCCATGTGACAAAACCTACAAGAGGCTGAAAAACACTCAGATGCAGGAATATTTCGGAAGGATAAAACATCCCACCAGTAAGTGCTGGAAAGGAAACTCTACTTAGAGTGCACTGTGTAACAAACCATAACATGCAAGCCAAATTAAGTAACCCACAGAAGTATCACTTAGCCTAAACACCAAACATCTGCTGGCATTCAACTGAGAAATGGGAATTCACAGCGCAGAACAGTTATTTCTACTGTTCCTAGGGCTGAAAAGATTCTGTATCCATGCAAGCAAGCTGTTGAAAAACTTCTGTGAACAACTGATATCTGGTATGATGCTAGTGCCCTCTGCTGTGCAATATTACAATTAGTTACCAGCTTTCTTTTAATATTTTAATATTGAGCCATATACTTAGGTAAATCAAGTACTTCTATCTTTAGGTGGATTATAAAGAAAAGCAGTCATTCACTATAACTGTAAAGAAAAGATCCAAGTACTCTCTTAGAAAACATTCTGTGACATTTCCATGTGGAGCTGCATATTGTAAAATAACCAAAAACATTAATAACATTAAAATTTTCCTTTGTTTTTCAACAAGTGAAATGGAGACTTTGTTTNGGGGTTTTTTGGTTTTTTTGGGGGGTGTTTTTGCTTTTGCCTTTTTTCCCCCCAGGAAATGGCATCAAAAAAGTCCCTTTTCAGGCTGAATTATCTCCATATAGATTCAGAAAATTGAAATCATCAGTTAATTTATATGTCATTCCTCTTTCATTCTGTTTTTATTTTCTTGTACTGCATGCATTTTGTTCACCTTTCTAATGCAGGTTTCAGCACCTCTCCTTGTGGTTGCTCTGTCAGAGATCCATCAAGCAGCAATGCTCACAGAAACATCAGGGAAGCAAGATGTCGAAAGCAAATGGAAACTTGAGAAGAATGTTTAAATTAAGGGCAAATCTGGTTGTGCCGCCTGCAGTTCAGATTGTCTGACACTTCCCATTTTTAGGCTTTAGTTTCTGATACTTTATAATTACTTTCACTGTGAGAACAGAATGCCTAACCTTTTCTTTCTGTTCAAAAGCCTTAGCAAGGTTTAGCAAAGTATTTGATCATTTTTAGGCGTGTTTTATTAAGCACCGCATTGCTCTTATTATATCAATTTTTACATAATTGTTTTGTCAAGAAACTCCAGCCCACTAATGCTCTGAAAGAGTGTAGTTGTACAGTGACATCAGTTAAGATGTTCTCCTTGCTTTAAGATCAATATTACTTGAGGTCCTGGGCTGTTATTTCCAGTGATTAGATCTGTTTCCTGTGATATTCCTATACACAGCAACAGGATTATACAGATAAATGTTACTCTCTGAAAACAGAAATGACAGAATTGGTCCTCAAGATATGATTTGTCTCAAACACTTCCACAGTTTACAAAAACAAAAGCAGTTATATGCCACTAACTATGTCTCTAGTTAAAAGATGATGAAATACTGAAAGCAACAGTCACTGTACAACTACACTCTTTCATAGCACCTAGAAATAAATGTGTATTATCAGTTTTCATCTTCTAAAACTTGCCCCGAGGAATAAATCAATAATGGCTTATTTCTAAAATAGCCGCTGAAAAAAATCAGATTCAAAACTAAAGGAGACTGGAAACGAAGTTTGCAAACAATGGAGAAGAGCAACCTCTAGTGGTCATACAGGTAAAAACGAGGGGAGAAATCCTGTCTATATTCCTTCCTGTCTTATCCCACTGGTCCAGCATAAGGGAAGTTCAGTGGCAAAGGGCAGGGCATGTTTTTTTTTGTCCTGGTCATACTATCAGCAAATTTAAATCTGTTAAATAAGAAGATCCTCAAATCTACGAACCAGGTATTGCAATGAAAGGTGAAGAGAAGATTCTCCTTTCTGGTGGAGCTGGGTTTTGCTGTGCTGCATGGCATTTAATTATTAGCTATCATTATTAAATGACAAAGTGCTTTACTTTAGAGTGAGCCACTGTTACATACAGAAATATGGCCACTAACCTGAGGGTCTGGCACTTCTGTTTTGAGGCAATGCAGCCTCAGCCACTGCATATCTAAATAGCTCTGCAAAAGAAAATCTTCCCCAACAGAGTTGTTTTTCTTTCCCTAGCAACAAGTGATTTCACAAGTTTTGAAATAGAAGACAGAGAAAGAGAGGGTTGTCAGAGTAGAACGAGTGGAGGATGGAAGACTACTAATAGATTTCAGTAGTACAGACAATCTGTCATCTATGCTGTTCTACCATTAAGACAACTATTAAATCTTATCAATTTAAAATCTAAAAAGGATCAGATCTAGATTAGCACATATACAATATTATTCTAAAAATGTTCCTCTGCCACTGCCAAAGCCAACAAGAGAATCTGAATGTAAGAAAGCACTACTTTTATTAGAGTTGAAATGTTTTCCCAAAGGATAAAAACCTATGATCGCTGCATAATGTCACCATTTGGAGGAAACAACAGGGAGCTGCGAACAAAATAGCTGAAAACGACCATTCATGACCTTTGTGATAAGTTTTGCCACATTCAACACCAGTTCAGATTTCAGCCTCAAATCACAAGAGTTCAGCTTCCTATTCAGGACTTTCCCAGTCCTACAACTCATAATGTTGTAAGACTTCAAACACTTGGGTCTTCATTTTTCAGGAGAAAAAGAGTGACCATCCTCAGGTCTTCAACAAAAATACCTAAGTAAATGCATCACATGGGGTCTGCTTTGTCCATATCCCTCTCACCCTCCCTCCTAGGAAAGTTTTATCCTCCCTAGACAGGCAGACTGCTACCATTAGTCCAGATGACCAGCTGGAACAAAGGCGCTTCAGAGATCTATCTGACATTAGTAATTCCATAGAATGTAAGGACTATTCATATTCCTGAAGGGCTTGGCATCCCAATCCCATCATAATCTTGCTCCATTTTAACTTTTTAAAGCCCAACTCAATCTACTGCTTAATTGACTACCACTAATCCATACCATGCAAATTACCTAGAGTTGTGCACTGCCCATTCACTGCATGACTTCACTCTCTTTATTTTCTATCAGCCTATAATCTATAAAGGATGAATTATTATCACACTACAATAAGTATTGATCTACTGTCTTTCTATCAGTGCAAATCTGAACTTTCTTTTAACACACACACACACACCCCATCTCCACTAAACATGTGACTCAAATCTTTGGTCAAATAATTTCTCATTCATGGTAGGTTACAATAAATCAACAGTTTAAGTTAAATTCTGCAAAACTAGGATGCAATTATTTCACAGCCCAGAATAATAAACAAAAAGTAACACCATATGCCCAGAAAAAAAATTAATCTATGTTTGAACTATTCAAGTCAGAATCCCACACATAACGTTAAAAACATGAAAAGGAAAGCATTTTGTCTATAGATCATTTAAGAGGTGGGGCTTATAGTGCTGACTATTACTACAATTTCCCAACACTTTGGATGCTGTTCCCAGTTTTTAATGCCTTGGACAGTACTTATCAGGCAACTGAAATTCTTCACAGAGGCAAATAATAGTCTTTGGACCACGTAGCTAAACCTAGTCCATCCATTTCTGATAATAAAGCACAGGAAAAATGCAATTTGTGTTTGTCTTTAAAAGGTTCTGACAACTTTCAGTGCAAGGGATGGAAATGAGAGCCAGCTGACTGAGCAGGCTTCATACTGATGGAAGACCAAAGAAAGGAGGAGAAACGGGACGGAGGGAGACAAGGGAAAATCCAGAGGATAACTGCATCACAAGGAGGGAGTGAGGATGAAAAGAGAGAAAATTCAGGGAGATTGAATGAATGAGGCAATAGGGATTGGCAATCAGACATGCTGGAAGATGACAGATCCAAATGGAGGTCAAAATGGAACAAAGAGCCCAAGGGGAGTGGGAAATGAAAACCCAAGACTGGGGGAAGAAACGGGGACAGAAAAGCCATAGGAGCTAAGGAGTTGGAAAGCAAAATGAGACACCACAGCAAAGAGACTCCAACAGAATACAGGAAATGGAGAGCCTCCAAAATCCCAAGGCTCAGTGAGTAAGACTGGGAGCAGCCTAAAGACACAGCAAAACCACACAAAGGTGTTGTGGTGTGTCAGCCTGGGTCAGCAGCCACACACACACCCAACTGCTCACCTCCTCCCCATGCTCAATAGAGCAAAGGAGGAAAAGGATGGATAGAAATCAGGACAAGGAGTCAGTTTACCAGTTACCATCATGGGCAAAACAAACTTAACTTGGATAAAGTCACTTCAAATCACTGCCAGTCAATATAGATTTGAGTAGTGAAAAACTAACATTAAAACAATGCCTTCTCCCCACACTTTTCCACATCTTAACTTTAATCCTTCACTTTCAAATCCCAGGGCAGGCGTGGGGACACAGATGGAGCAAGCCATGAAAATAAGAGAGGGGGACAAGAAGCTTCCATGTGAGCACGAGAAAATTACACACACCAGAAGTCTGAGAGATAGGTTGAAGAGGACAGCAATTAAAGGCTGGAGTATGTCAGCACTTGCTGCAGTCATCTCTTTCAGGTAATGATTACATTATTACAAATTATTTCCCTGATAACGTCCTATTTTTGGCACAGAGAAGGGACTTTCTCTGGGCGATACAACATGACCTGGAGGAGGTTACTGTGCACAATCATTCTCATTTGTCAAAGGATATAAATATTCAGTCATACAGAAGACAGGCTGAGATGGGTTTCCATTTGAGATGGATGCAGGAAAAAATATACATGAAGAAACAAAATGGATGCAAGGGGCAAAAATCATGCTGGGTAGTTATCCAGGCAGCTCTTGCCTTTGTGTTATGTTATTCTTGGCCACAGCAACCTAAGGACTCTCCATTCCATACAGTGAATGACTAAGTTTCACCTGCTCTGGAGGCAAACCTCCTGGCTCTCTGCAATTTGACACATAAATGGGTCATGCTTGCAAAGGTTCTCCCCATTTGCTGGTGGAACAGAGATAAACAAAACATCAGGCCAAGCCTCTCTGTTAAGTCAGCAACAGATTTGGTCTGGTGAGAAAGCTATGCCTAAAGACAAGGAGACTTCAAGTGAGACTGCAGGACAGGTGGTGTACCAGTCACTAACTCTCTTATGTTCTTCATTTCCCAAACACCTGATTTGATACACTCAGCTCTGTAGGCAGCAACACTTGCACAGGTTTAATGAAAGCCATGCACTGAGGAAAGCAGTAGGAGTTCCAAAAAAACAGTCCTGAGAGCATATTTCTTTAGCCAGAAAATTCATGGGGGGAAAATATTCCCTTCATCTCTAAGTAGGCAACATTATCCCTAGGCTTCAGCTAATGAACTGTTCAAAGAGACAACGAGAAGCACCACAGAAGAACCCATGAGAAAATTGAATAGTTCTTATCTTCAGAGCACTACTTGGATATTGTGCTGTAAAAACAAGGGATTTTTGAAGAAGATGATCAAAGACGAAACAAAGTAGCTTCTCATCTGGGACATGAAGAAGGGGAAAAAAAATAAATTGGTCTGGAAGAAATCTCAGAAGCTCATCAGGTCTACATTCTGCCTAAGGCATGCTTTAGCTATTCTCAACTATTTTTGAAGTTTCTTTCCAGAGATCTCTACAAGACAAATCCTCCAAATTATCTATTCTGGTGCTGTTTCTTCTCATATTAGAAAGTTTTTGCAATGTCTAAACAATCAGTTATGTGGCTATTTAAGTCATCCATCTAATTACTCATGTCTCCTGTCAGATTTCTCTAAGCAACCATGGTTGTTGGGGCTTTTTTCATGTAGTCTTCATGTATTTGTTTCCTGGATCCACCATTGTGAAATATATCACAAAAACCTTCTCATAAAGGATTGAGCTCCACCTTCTAACTAGTGGTAAACTTTATCCTCGTTGTTCAAATTAAAAATCTTTCCCATAAATGGATTATCATCACAGCCTTTTAGGTTACATATAGTTTCCTCCCTCTCAGCACTTTCACACTTAAGACCTCCACAGCCCTCAGCCTGATCTTGTAAGACGTCTCCATCATTGCACAAGCCTCACCCTCTGCACACACCTTGCATTCAGTCAATCCATGAGTCACTGCATAGTTTGCTGGTGTTCTAAGCGATGTCTCAGAAATGCTGAAAGTGCCCCAAGTAGTTGATCTGCTTTGAAAATATCCTTCCAGATATATCCTAGATTAGCATTTGGCTTTTTTGTGGCTATGTTACACAATCTCACTTATCTTTCCCTACAGGAAAGATACTTGCCTGCAGATCAAATTCTCACTGGGGGGCCTAACTGAACACCGTATCCCTTTGTACCACTGAATAACGTGACATTTCTGTTTCTGTAATCCAAAAGGTCATCTAATTTGTGAATTACATGGTGATTCTTTCATCAGTGCTTCCCATATTTGTTTCATCAGAAGGTTTCATTTGCATATGTTCACTCTCCTATGTCACCACCACTAATATCTTGAATGTCAAGCCCATGCCTTCCTTTTGAAGAGTACTCTGCTATTCTCAATTTCCTTTTAATTGTCACCTTTTATCAGACAGTTCCTTACTGATTTCATATCTCCTTCATTAAACCACATTTAATTTTGCTACCCTAATAAATTCCACTGTGGCACAGCAGAATTATGAAACCACTTTCCATGTTGCCTTTTTGCATTTATACAAACCACTTATAGTTAAATGAAGAAAATTCGAACAAAACAACAAACAAACAAACCCAGAAGCTCTACACAGCAAAAAAAAAATCGAGAAAAAATGATCTAAGATGAAATTTTTTTGGCTTGCTCCCCCCAACATTTTAAGTTACATAAACTTCTTAGAATTTGATTAGAGGTGCCTCTAAACAAACATCTTTCCTACAACTTCTCAATGACAGTAGCAACGTTTAAAAAATTATGATGAAAATACACAGGATGATCAGTTTTTAGTAACTATTACCTACATTGATTATGGGAATTAAGTTTACTCAAATGCAAGGGGAAGTATTCAGGCTATTTAGATTGCAATTGACTCAGAAAACAATAAATAATTCAATAGGGTGGAGCATATATTAAATCTCCTAATTGGGTCAATTTTTGTTGTATTTATTAGCATTTTAATAAATCTCCTCAAGACTGTCTCCTCTGAAAATCTCTTTGCCCATAATAAGCTTCACACAGTTTATCACAACCATCTGGAGAGCTCTTGTGGTTGCTTTAAATGAATGTAGATCTGTAACTATGAAGTTTTACAAATTATATTGTAAACTTCTGAAACCATGTCTGGACTTTGTCTCTTGTTGACATTATAGACTTTTTGATGTGGCTGAGAAAAATAAACAGGATTCTTGCATTTCCCATACAGAAAGAGAACAAGCAGTCCATGAACAACTTAATGGCTAGACATGGTTTTACTCTTACCCTTGGAATGAATGTTTAATCAGGTCAAGAAAATAGCTTTCTGACCACCAGTACCAGTGGAATGAAGACAGCATTTGAAGTCAGCCTCCTGTTTGGTGGGTTTCTTGTGCCACACAGCCAAAACAGGGGGAAGACAAACCTCCCATTACACAGATCACAGGTAAGTTTCCTGATGCAACCCTCTACCTTGCAATTAAGACAGCACTGAAGCCACTTAAATGAAAAGAAGTAGGTGGGGTGAAGGCAGCCGGGAGTATGGTCAGAGCACTGCCCATGTGTGAGGCTGGGGATAACCAGTCAGATTTCACAACAGGTCCTGGTTCCTTTCCCAGCTCTGTGAGGAAGGTCATATTCCTCTTCAGCTGAGAAAAAAGCTGTACATGCAGTGTCCCCTGGACTCTTAGCTCAAAGTAAAACTTGCATACAGGAGTAGAATAACTCTCCTCACAGCTCACTATTGATGTTTTTATTATTGATACATTGCCTCACCATACTGTTAGTAGGATAACCTGCCTCTCATTAGGATTCTTGCTCCTTTCACAGCTTACTTTCATGTATTTCTTCTTATCTCCCTTTATGTTTGCCCACATTTTCTTCATTGCTTTAATCCCAGTTCCATGCCTCTCCTAAACTTTGCTCTCCATCTCCTCATGAAAGGCTATCATAATTAAATAGTAAACAGTTCTGCAGTAACCCTTGACAACTGCCAGAGTGTTTTCAGCAGGCTTCCCAATGAACAGCCCAAAGGAGAGTAATGAACATAATGGATGAGTCTCTGCTGCACAGGCACAGCAAGAGAGTTCCTGCAAACTCAGACAAGACAGTAACGCATTTTGATTCATACCAAGTGTTTTCCTCACAACACTATCAACTAAAACATGTTGTTGTGAATAATTTCAGCACTGCAGAATCAAAATATATCCTGCAGGGTGATCAAAACCATTGGAATAACTAGTGCCAGACTTCAAAACTAGTGATACTTAGTCCTTGGTAAGTGGCAGAAGAAATGGAATTGAAATTCAGATCTGTGTGTTAGTACCAGTTCAGCTTGTTGGATATTCTGTTATATACTTAGTATTCCAGCTCCACTTTTAAGAAAGCAAGATCGGATTTTCAGAGATTCTAGATACTTAGGAACCAGTGATGGCTGTTGGAGCTGATTTTTCAGTATCTCATAAAACCAGAGTGAGCAGCAGATATCTGAAAGTGATCAGCCTGAAGTAGAGAACAATTATTTTAAACTTATCTCCTTGATTCTTCCACATTCTCTGTATGTACAGCTCCACCATGACTTCAGCATACCCCATCATTCCCTCTGTGTTTGTTACCATTTCTTTCTTTGCCAGCAGCTACTTTTCCTCCTCCTATGACAGTGACCCCCAACTCTGTTTTCATCCACCACCAGCTGGGTGCTCTATATCCAACCCATTTGACTCTAAAGCAGGGCCTGCATTTTCTTTTAGTCTTAGCCTAGAAGTCCTCCGCTCATCTTACCATAGGAATTGACAGTCTCAGAAGCTGGGATAGCAGTGGCCTTCTGTCATATTGGAACTGAGAATAGACTAATAGACAACTAAAAATCCCATATTGAGCTTCAAAAGCTTCTTCAAAACATTAGTTTTACTATGATGCTTACAGCCCCAAAATGCCAAGTCCCTCCCTTCCCATCTATTTCCTTATGACTCCATACAGATACAATAGCATTAATCCAGCAGTAATGAAAACAACTATCAGAAACCAGAAAGTCTCTACCCAGTTCCCTCGTGGTTCTGGGAGAATTGAGCCCTATGCCCCAGAGTCGAGAAGAGCACTCAAACTGCACAGCAAGTTTCAGCTTGCACCAGCAGTGCTGAAAACCACTCTAGCCATGGCTACTGCACTATATTCAATGTATATCTGCCAGGCCAACTGCACAGTAACACATCATGTAAGATATGAACCATACCATTTTACCCAAGGAGAAAGAAAACTGCACACTAACCTAGAGTAAAGAATAAATCAAGATACTGATTGCAGTGTACATGTGCATGCTCTGTTTCCAGAGGAGGGAAAATACATATTATTAATATAAGGTATGCAGCAGTTCAGTCAGATTATGCTCTGTTCCCCAACACAATTTCAGGCAAGACTCTTACTCCAATTCACCTGATTGCATCAGGGCAAGAGATTGTGCATCCCTCAATCACAGATGAAAGGACTTCAAGCAAACAAAACACAGGTACTACTGGCCACACTGTTTCTGATACAAGCCAGGAAGCCACTGGCCTTCTTGGCTACCTGGGCACACTGTTGGCTCATATTTAGCCAACTGCTGACTAACAGCCCCAGGTTCTTTTCCTCTGAGCAGCTTTCCAGACACTCTTCCCCAAGCCTGGAGTGTTGCATGGCATTGCAAGACCTAACACTTCACCTTGTTTAACCTCCCTACAGCTGCCCTGGTTATCTTTCGCACACTCCAGGAACCTCCTACGACTGTTTCCTCTCCACTGTATCATATTTTTAGCTGACAGCTGGTAAGTTCAAAGTCCCCCATGAGAACAAGGGTTAGAGATACTGAGACTTCTTCCAGATGCTTATGGAATATTACGTCTGCCTTTTCATCCTGGTTGGTGGTATATAACAGACTCTCATCATGACATTTGCCTCGTTGGCCTTTCCCCTGATCCTTAAACACTCAACCCTTTCACCATCATCATTAAGATTTACACAGTCAAAACTCTCCCTAACATAAAGGACTATCCCACTGCCTCTCCTTCTTTGCCTATCCTTATTAAAGAGTTTATAGCCATCCATTGCAGCACTCTGACTTTTGCTAAAGTTGTCACTTGGGCTTAACAGGATTTCTGGGATGGGGGGAAAGCAATTCCCTTTACGAAATAGACAGAAAACCAAGTAAGAGAAGTGACTGATTAAAAGATGTGCTATAATGGATATAGTAACCCATTTTCAGTGAACCACCACACAAAAATACTCACAATAAATCCAAGTTTTTTATAGTCTCGAGTGTACATAGATTTGCGTTTCTCAATACTGCCACTGCTGTTGTTCGGTTCAGACTCTGCATCAAATGCAATTCTTCGGAGTTCAAATATGATATCCCGTTGAGCCTATGTCAAAATAAGGTTAAAAAAATTGATTAAAATAACTTACCTCTCATTTTAATAAAAATACCACAACAGGTGTTTCAAAACACTGTATTCCCTCCACTGCTCAACCCTTCTGTGTCTAAATTCCCTACTTTGTGGTTCCCATTTTCAAAAGTCATTCCATTTGTGAGTTTCACATGCAGGTGCTTTAGTTGACTTAAAGAAGCAGGACCCATGTTATCAAAGTCTAAGTACACACTTAATTTTAACCACAGACACCAAGAGATTGCACACATTTCAAGTTAAGCTGGTAATGAAGCTGGTACTTAAGCACTTTGCTGGATGAAATCAAAATGACTCAACACTCTGCATTCATTTTGGTAACTGCCTATTTTTGCTACCACAAAAATGAACAAGAGAGGAATTACTGCAGTTACACATCACTCCAAATGTCTCCACACAGTGATAACCACCCTATCATCAATACTAACAACACTGTGTTAGTCACTCTCTAGGGAGATATACACTAGTTGACTGCATATACATTCCCAAGAGTCAAACTTCCTTGCTTCAAGAAAAAGGAAGGATAAAATCCTACAGAACAATGTTACTTATGTTTTCAACTATCTCACTCTGCCACCTTCTCTCCTCCAAATTATCAGCAAGTCTTAATGTAACGTCCTCTTAAAAGTAAAATCAGGTTCCTCCTTGTACAGGGCCTAGAAAAGGCCACAAAAAAATAAAGCAAAACACATCTTCCCTATGGCTCATTGATCCTACATTTAAATCTCTTGAATCTCTTAGGGGAGTGTTTCTTTTAGCACAGTGAACAATACTAAAGCTGGTGGTTGGACACAGCAAGCCATCAACTAATGAATAATTACTATACAGGTTCCCAGTAAGAAAAAACAGGGTTTATTGTTCCATAAAATTAACTTCAAATCTAGCACACCAGATAGTTTTCATGTAAACATTCAATTTAGCTCTACAGAAGTACTTTTAGGAAGGGCCATACATCTCTGTTGCTTGTGAGAAGCACAAAAACCAAATGCTGGACTGCTGCTCAGAGATTCTGCTCAGGGAGACACAAAATTCAGTTCATAGAACTACATGTTAAGGAAAACAGCCTAGCCATTTTGGTGTACTTTTGCATGATGAATGCAATAGCCAGTACATCTCCTCACAACCAAAAACCATAACCCAACTTCACAGAGAAAATTAATAACTCATGTAAGTGTTCCGAGCAGTGTTTTTAACTCCATAAAGAGCTTTAGGTACATCAATGAGCAGCTGTCTCCTTCCTGCTAAAACCAAATCATGCCAGATGCTTACCTGATCTTGTGGATCCATTTTTGTCATCATCCTGTCTTCCAGAAGATTAAAGGTAAGTACTTGCAGAACATAAAGCTGGTGTGCCATTTCATTATTGATGGCCCTCTGTGCCCTGATAACATGCTGCAAAGAAAGAGAGACTTTGGTGGATGTCATTGTATCAGAAAATTGCAGTGCAGTCACGTGTTTCCACTTCTCACAATATGTGTTTGCTATTGTCCTAGTTACAGGGGCCAGGACCAGTTTATCACTGTGTGGGTGCAACCAAAACTGTGTATTCTACACCCTCTGTGTCATTTCTGATGAACTGTTAATAATGGATCATTTGCAGCAGCTGCCAAGGGCACACCTGACCCCTCAGGCTACAAGCTGGGGGTTAAAGGACCCTGTGAGGCATGGGAATGTTTCTGTCTTCACACCAGTGACTCTGCTGTGATAAGTCTCCTGCGGGGAGGCATCAGCACCTTCATACCCAGCCTGAGGGGTCACCTCTGCTAATGGGCTATGAGGGGTGGCACAATAGGCAGATACAACAACCATCAAAGATTCAAAAATATCCCATGACTCACAGAGTTAAATCACCCACTGTGAAACTCCCCGCCCTGGGGGAAGTACTGGGCATTCCCACCTGAACCCGAGCATAGATAATCTTGGGGTTTGGGGACTTTGGTACCACATGGATGCAGAGGAGGAGCAGAACCTCAACAAGACTGTGACCATCATCCTCTCCAACAAGTTTTCCTTTCCTTTTACCTTGCATTCAGGAGGGCCAGGTGGTGCTCAGCACAGGGGCTGATGAACACCATCCTGTTCATGCACCAGGGTGCTGGGTTATACATCTGGTTTTTGTGGGTTAAAACCAATTTTCTTCTCTATCATTGTATTTATTGTAATCTTTTTATTAAATTGTAACTCTGACTTGTAATCTCTTTTGAGCTGGGTTCATTTCTCCTGCTGGTTTACCTTTAAACCAGCACAGCTATGCAACAGAAAAGAAAAAAAGGAAAACAAAACAACACAAAAAAACCCCCACAAACAAACAAACCAGGACTACACTATTCAGATACTGTATAAGTAGCTTTAAGGGACAGGACTTTACACTAGATAGGGTCTGTGCACACACTGAGAAGTGGCATTAAAAGAAACAAGAGCTGAGAAGTTACTTCAAAGAGAAAATAATTCCATACCAAGAGCACTAGAGGTCTATATTTTTTTAAGAGAGCATAATAAGAAAATATTTAAGAGTGTAGCTATTTGAGCAGAAAAATATTCAAGCCACAAACACAGCCAGAGAATACAGTGATTTAACAGGACTCAACAGGGAGTCAACATCACACCACAGCCCTGCCTCTACCAGCAAAGTCCATTCTGTATGAGGAAAACTGCTTACAATGCCCCATATTGGCAGAGTTATCCCATTCAGAAGGCAAACACAAAACTGATGGGCAATTCAAAAATCCCTGGTGTGCCAAAAACACCAAATAGTTCTAAATGGGAAACAGACCAGGGTAACTAAGCAAAGTACATAAGGAAAGAGTCATCAAGTAGGAGATGATTACATCAACTGATATTGGACAGTTCCAGAAAATAAAAGAATCTGTCTGCCAAAAGGTACTGGAGCATTTTATGACAATAAATAAACACCTAAGTATACTATCCATATGATTATTACAAACTTCTTATGAACTCAAGCAGTGTAAAAGCATGTCATCTGAAATAAATTCTGGGGGCTTTGTATGCATCATTGAAATTATGACAGTGAATGAGAAAGTGTGAGGGGTTGTTTGTTTTGTTTTACACTGTGTTTACACTTTCACTTGTTCCTTTGAAGATGGAATCTACTCTGAGGTCAAAGGCAAAATCCCTCTGATTTTCCATGACAGCAGATTCAAGACTTCTATATTTTAATCATTAACTTCTACTTCATGCTTCTTTTGTGCATGTTGTGACAAATTGTGTGCAACTTTATATCAACACAGAATAATAGACAGAACCAAAAGATACAGAGATATTCAGTATTATATGTTCATGAGGAAACCGCAGTTTATTTAACTGGGAAAAGAACCTGTCTGAAAAGCAGTTTCAAATTCACTCAAACACTAAACCTTCATCTTCTATTTTACAGCTATGAACACCAAAACTGGAGTCACCTTTCCTCTCCTCTAGTGAACAGTATACTTTCAAAATTGTATACTTACAGTTAAGATGATGGAACGAAGCTGCTTTTGTGCCAAAATGTTTGCCATTTCCTGATTTAGTTAAAAACAAACAAACAAAATATTAACCAGGAGCAGGTATTTTAGTGTCATACCTAAAAGAACACACTTACTTAAAAGGTCTTACATATGATCACATGCATTATTTTTGGGAATATTCAAAAACTCAGATTACTCTATTATGAGAAAAGGGACAAAGAAAGTTAAAAGTATGACACAAGCTGAGGACTTCGATAATCCAAAACAGGCAGTGAAAGACTTCAGAAGAGACCTCTGTGTGTTCAACAGAGTATTTGCACAGTTGTTCAAGCAGAACCTTTCCCTACAAACAATACAGAAGGAAGCATGGACTGGAAGCAAGCCGGGATTTTAAAACAAGACATCAAACAACATGCCTATTGAAAACACTATTTGGCTGTTTAAAAGTCAAGTGCTCTAACTTTCACTCAATAAATCAGCCCACAACTCTACAACTCAGTACTGCTTCATTATAACAAAGAATACTTCTCCCCTGTATTTTAGTAGCAATGGTGACATTGGTCCACTATTTTGGTTTAAATTAGCTTCTCTTTCTAGACCTGTCTGAAATCACTATCAAATTGAATATGCTTTTACTGTCATGATTAAGCAGTTGCTCCCAGCTGTCCACGATGCAAAATGTCCTACAATGCATGAAAGTCTAAACTTAATCATACCTACAAGTACACAGCCCATTTTTAAATTCCATGAGCTTTTCCATCAATGTGAAAATAGCTTGCCTGTGTATATGAGGAAATATGCTCACATATGCAATGCATAGAACTCAGTGAAATTGTCATCATGTCATTATTTCTTAATTCCTGGTTTCAAACTGTACCATTTAGGGATTTGAATAACATATTGCACACTGCTATTTAGACACTGTATATGTACCCAAAGGGGTAATGTTTGGAATGAATAGATCACTGATTGGGAATAGAGCTCATATATCAGTCTTACATAATACAGCAAAGCATACCAACGCTGACACGTGCTTTAGGACATTCTTAGGATGGACTGTGATTCTGTGCAGTTGGCACCATATAAAAACTTTGTTCGTGTTCAGGAGAAATAAATTTTAAAAAGTCCTGCTGAAATTTGTGAGAGCTGAAGAGTAATATAGAGTGCATACTGGTTACTTTTATGTAACAAAAAAATAAGAAACTAGAAAATTGAAAAACTAAGACTATTACATAAAACATACAAAGATTTGGATTGCTGAAACACAGCTGAAGAAACAGCATAAATAAAGCAAGTAGTAGGGTGAGAATTTGCTTGCAAAAAGAGAACAATTCTAATTGTGAGACCGGAGGCAGTCACAGGTGTTGAACTCTTTTCCTTGTACCAGACAAAAGGTGTTGCAAGAGAACATGGAAGTGATAAAGAAGGAAGAAGAGACCAAAGACAAGAGAAACTTAATTTTAGGTTTTAAGCCTTTTCTGGCCAAGTAGGTTTCAATTTGTAGCAGCAAAGGAATGATGACACAGATGGTTCCATCTCTTTTCGAAATGCACAACTGAGCTGCAGGGGGAGTGCCAGACACATAATATACTTGATGTTATGTGTAACAGACTGGGTTTGTCAAACTATATAACCACTGCCAAAAGATGAACAGGTAAAGACTGGAAGATAGTATTTTTTGTATTCAAAAACAAAAAAATAAAACCCCAAAACCCCAAACAAACAATAAAACCCCACCAACCTAAAAAACCCAACAACAACCCAAACAAAAAAGAAAACAAAAACAAAAAACAAACCCAAAACCACCAAAAAAGGGAAATTCTCTTATTTCACTTTTTTGAGAGGATTATCAAATTGTCATTTCTTATATCTGTAATGTAAAAGGCTGTTATTGATATACTGTTTTTTGTCACAGGACTAAAACCTNGGAGTGTGATTTCCATTTGGTCCTTGACAGTAGTGGAAGAAGCAAAGCAATCAGGGAGCACTCATTGAAAAGAAAAACAAAAAAGACCAAATAAATCCCCACCTTCCCCACTTTGGACCTCTTTGCTTTTTTGCATTACAGAAAAAGAGAGGGAGAAATAAAAAAGAAGGAAAAAAAAAAAAAGAAAGGAGGGGAAAGAATTCATACAGCAATGTGAATTTAAATCCTTTCCTTAACTGCAGTTTAGTTGTGCTCATCATGCCAGTCCCTGTAAAAGGGCACCACAGAGGGTGCCAAAGCTCCTGGGAGTCATCTGAGTTCAGTGCAGTTTCTCACTTTTAACCATATCAGTGATCAGTACTGAACCCTAACTTTTGAGTGCCCATCATCAGATAATTATGAGACTGCACCACCTCAGTACATCATCATAAAAGACAGAATTCAGTAAACACCAATTAAAATTATCTCGAAGCCAATGGACACCTTCTTANAAACAAAAAAACAAAAAAAAAAACAAAAAACAAACCCAAAACCACCAAAAAAGGGAAATTCTCTTATTTCACTTTTTTGAGAGGATTATCAAATTGTCATTTCTTATATCTGTAATGTAAAAGGCTGTTATTGATATACTGTTTTTTGACACAGGACTAAAAACTGATAGGAACAACATGCATTCACAAAACCAATTTCTGTATCATAATCTACTTTGTCTCCAAAAAGGCTATATAGTTGTTAGCAACTAATGAGCTGCCTCTTCTAATGTAAGTATTATACTAGTAGATAAGAAGAATTATCTGACAAAATTTGCCATCTCATTTTCCATAGTAACATGTCTCTGCAAAAATACAGATAACTGCTAAAAAAGTGTTTCAAAAATTCACAGTATCATTTCACTGCTCAAACTCTCATCTCTTTTCTGATGGACCTTTTTTGGTTTTGTTTGTTTGTTTGTTTTGGGTAGGGGTTTTTTGGTTTTGTTTTTTGTTTTGCTTTGGGGGGGGGGGGGGGGGGGGGTTTGCGTTTGGT
>VXBX01008444.1:503128-554936 GCA_013400415.1 Scytalopus superciliaris | reverse complement strand
GGAGTGTGATTTCCATTTGGTCCTTGACAGTAGTGGAAGAAGCAAAGCAATCAGGGAGCACTCATTGAAAAGAAAAACAAAAAAGACCAAATAAATCCCCACCTTCCCCACTTTGGACCTCTTTGCTTTTTTGCATTACAGAAAATGAGAGGGAGAAATAAAAAAGAAGGAAAAAAAAAAAAAGAAAGGAGGGGAAAGAATTCATACAGCAATGTGAATTTAAATCCTTTCCTTAACTGCAGTTTAGTTGTGCTCATCATGCCAGTTCCTGTAAAACGGCACCACAGAGGGTGCCAAAGCTCCTGGGAGTCATCTGAGTTCAGTGCAGTTTCTCACTTTTAACCATATCAGTGATCAGTACTGAACCCTAACTTTTGAGTGCCCATCATCAGATAATTATGAGACTGCACCACCTCAGTACATCATCATAAAAGACAGAATTCAGTAAACACCAATTAAAATTATCTCGAAGCCAATGGACACCTTCTTATGGTTTGCTAATTAACCACAAGACAGATTCTGACTACTTATTATAAGTTATTAAAGGCTGAAGAAAATTTCCTGCAAGTGTCAGAGCTATTAGCCTTCAAGTCAAACCAGATCATTATCTTCTGATGATCATAAACTCCCTGAGTAACAGTTCTGTGTTGCAGCAGCAGGTACTGCAGGTGAAGTGAAGCCTGCCTGGCTTGCTGCCAGCCTCACTACATGGCTGGCAAAAGACAGTTGTTCTTGCTGGCAATACCCTGTGGTAGAGTCATTCAAGGAAAACATGCCCACTGACTAAAATTAAAGTCTTATCTACATCTGACATTATATCTCAACTTCATATATGACCAAACCATACTTTTCACAGGAACATAAGCAGCAACAACTATTCACATTCGTAAAAAGGAAAATACTTGGTTTTCTTACAAGGATCTATCATGGATTTATGCCAAAATTGAAAGAAAGGTTTTACTCCAATTTTTTTTTATTAGGTGTCTTCCTCCTTTAATCGCTGATGCATATATTGGAGAAAGAAGGGCAAAAAAGGAGGGGGAAAGTGCCTTCTTGTTTCCTGATTAAAGCATGGGTTTACTTTCCTCTATTTGCAATGTTAGAAATATTTTTAAGGGGGAAAAAAAGAAAAAAAAAGAAGAAAAACCTCATTAGGGCTTTGATGTTTGCTTAAACAGTCTCCAGCATTTAAAAATATAAATAAATCTACACAAAGTCTTTGTCAGAACTGATCAGCAACTCTCAGTGAACTTGTTCTGGACAGTAACAGTATGTCACCACAAGAATTATCATTGCTGCTCTTGGTGACAGAAATGTTAAATAAATAAACGACTAAATCTGTTTTGACACAGGCCAACAACTTTATAAACATGGATAAAACCTCACTATTTCATAACACTTCACATTCCATCGTTATTTAACAGAAACTAGCAATCTTTCTTTTGAGACTTCTGATATCTGGCAGTAAAGCTAACTTAAAATAGCACAGTATAAAAGTCATTAAATGCTTACATGGCAAGATATTTCTGTTTTCAAAAGGAACACACTTTTTAATAAAAAAATCTGGGGGAAAAACATTCTACCAAAAAATAGGCTGGTTTTACAAGCTCTGCTGGCAAAGAGTTCAGTACAATAAATACTACAGTCAGCCACCATCAATATGGTTCATATGAGGTTACAGGGAACTGCAAAAGCATAGAAGAATGCTTAATCCCTACTGATACTGGTGCAAGATGGAAGCAGCTCCATCAAAATGAATGATATACCGGCATGAACATGAGCCAGAGCGTGCCCAGGTGGCCAAGAAGGCCAGTGGCATTCTGGCCTGTATCAAGAATAGTGTGGCCAGCAGGACCAGAGAAGTGATTCTTCCCCTCTACTCAGCATTGGTGAGGCCACACCTGGGCTATCGTGTTCAGTTCTGGGCCCCTCAGCTCAGGAAAGATATTGAGGTGCTGGAGCAGGTCCAGAGAAGAGCAACAAGGTTGGTGAAGGGACTTGAACACAAGTCCTATGAGGAGTGGCTGAGGGAGCTGGGAGTGTTTAGTCTGGAGAAGAGGAGGCTCAGGGATGACCTCATCACTCTTTACAACTACCTGACAGGAGGCTGTAGCCAGGTGGGGGTCAGTCTCTTCTCCCTGGAAACCAGCAATAGGACAAGAGGGCACAGGGCTTAAGCTCTGCCAGGGGAGGCTTAGGTTGGATATTAGGAAGAAATTCTATACAGAGAGTGATCAGGCATTGGAATGGCCTGCCCAGACAGGTGGTGGATTCACCATCCCTGGAGGTTTCTAAGCTGAGACTGGATGTGGCACTCAGTGCCATGATCTGGTAATCACAGTGGGGTTGGATCAAGGGTTAGACTTGATGATCTCAGAGGTCTCTTCCAACCCAGATGATTCTATGATTCTATGTAATAACTGAAAAAGTTTCAGTTTGAATTAACTGCAAGAAAAGTGTGACTGGAACAACTGCAGGTATGAATATGAAAACACTCCTTTTCCTACACATACACAGGTACACAAAACCCAACAACTTACCTGCCTCTTGTCATCTGGTGCTTTAAGGAAGAGGGCATTTATTACTGCAATGGTATACGTCTGGATTTCTTGGTCAGTCCTGTTTGGAACAATGTAATAAACACAAGAGAAGAACACATGAGCTGTAGAAACTGATCTTCCAGCTGCATTACTGCAGGTGGAAGTTGAGGAACTGTTTGCACTTCATGATAACAATGCAAGCTAGGTAATCAAAGCTGGTCATGACCTGGTTGTCTTTATTATAGGAGGGACAAGATGCCCCAGAGGGAGACACAGAATTCAAGAATAGTGAATTGTTGAACTGCCACTGACCCTCCACTGGTCATAGCAGGAGATCAACAATAAGATTCTGCCAGATGCACAACAGCTAGAGGCTGGAAGAGGAATCTTTCCTAAAGGGTTCTGCAGAAGAACCCGCAGCTTTTCAGGTGACTTGAAAATGTCCCAACTAGGAGACAAGCATAACTATGCACACTGCACACAGTACTGTGCTGCAAGAGGCAGTTTCCATCCATTTAACCACTGCACATTACTATTTAAGAAAAAGCCCCTCCCTTTTCAAATATACTTCCATCAAAATTTGAGCAATTTCTGCCTTACCCACTTCCCAGAGGCTGACAAGCAAAACAACCCCATCTGTATGCTGATGGCATTAAGCATTTTATTACTACAGGCTGCTCTTCTCTTCATTCCCCAGTTCCAACAACACATGCAGCTTATTAAATAAAAACCCCAAAACCACAACAAACAAACCCAAAATAAAAAGACCCCCAATGACCAAGCAACTCCAGAAAGCTGATTTCCAGTTACCCAGTCACTTGCAGTGACGCAGGAATCATAAAGGAGGTTGCCAGTCTTTATACCATTATTTTTTTTCAAATGCTGTGCTCATTTTGGGGGGAAAAAATTAAGCCACCGCATCAAATGGCAGTTGAAGACACTCACCCCTGCAGATGTGGGATTAGCTGCCCAATTGTGATCTCCTGTGCTACCTTCTGGTACAGGTCGTGGCTATTGAGCACCATCGATTCCAGGATTGCAAGTGACCGTTGCAAGATAGAGATGTCCGAGGCAAATTTGTTCACATAGCTTGCTATCTACGAATACAATCATTTAGAGAATTTACATCTTGTCATGCAAACAGGGAAAAGTAAGAAAGAGAACTGTGGATGTGGCTCAGAAAGGCATTAGGAAAAAGTAGTCTTGTCCACATACCAAGTATCAGTGAAACAGTTAACCAGGCACTGCATATACCATCAAAGGACACAGTGGCACAGGTTCTTCAGCTGGCACAAATCACCACAGATTTATGTCCATATTCAGATGACTTACAATTGCCTTATCATTACATTATGAACACGCTAAATGAACATTAAAGAAATAAAACAAATATACTTTTTGTGTGGAAAACTTCGGAAAGGACAAGTAGACTACTTCTCATTCTCTCCAGCAGAAATCTGTGCAGCCAGTTCTGTCTAAACAAATACCTAGGCTTAAGGCAAATGTTTCAAAAGACAAATTTAGACCTAGCTTTCTGGCAAAACACACTCTAGAAAAACATGCCCTTTTTATCCCCTTGCTGTTACCAACAGTGCTAAAAGCTCTTTCCACGTTACAAATTTAAACTCTGTTGATCATTTATCAGGACAACTGGTTCCATAACCCTGTCTCAAGTCCAGCCTTGCATTATTAACCTTCACTTCTACTGCAAGCTGCCACAAATAAATGGCACATTAATTATAAACAAGTCTGATCTCTTCTATTTTGCAGTGTGGCAATGACATGCTGCACACTCATCTGCAGAGCCAACACAGCTGTGCAGTAAGATGTGGCAATATGTGCCTGCATCCTGGCCAGTCCATGTACATGGCTTCCTGGGAAGAAACTTGCCTTCTACTGATACGGCAAGCAAGAACTGCAAGAACTACTAATACCAGCACAGTCAGGATGAAAGGTACCCAAGAAAGCACAGACAGACAGAAGAAATGTGGTGTGACCACTCTTTACAGCCAAGTAACAATCTACAGTGGCCCTGTCTCAAGTTTGGTATGCTCCTCCCAGAAAATATGGAGCACATGCCTCTTCAGTGCTCATGCTACAAAATGTGGTTTTACTGTTTCCAATTCTGGATGCTTGGTCAGACCTAGGCATCATTTTCCTTTAGGAGGAACATGCCCTATGCTTGGAAAAGATATCTGGTTGCCTGTAAAATTCACAGTACAATGTTGACACATGGACAATGGTATTATTTTGCACTTGTGACATTTCAGTAATACTGAAGGAGCAAAACACCCTTTCTGCCACTTTGTCTGGAGACAACAAGGAAAGAGGGACACATTCTTCTTCTTCTATTCTATTACAGTGCTGCTGTTTGCTCTGCAGCTTGGTTTACATTATCACAACAGGAACACGCTATGCTGAATATACCTCAATTCAGAGAATGTACACTGACTTTTTTTTCCTGTAAAGAACCAACCCATGCATGCATAGGGAACAGGAGGAAAGAACCAACTCAATTAGCCCTTTTTTACTCTGGACTTTCAGTATCTGCTGCCAGCAAGTCCCAAGCCCAAAAAATGTTTACATTAATATATGAAGCACAATGTGCTGTTTAGAGTAACAAGCTGTATCTCAGAAGCACTGTACTACCTTACCTCTCTTAATGGTAATCCAGATGTGTTTTGATGCATTGCAGCCAGGGCCCACAACAGGGACAGTGTATGCACAGAGCAACTCTGCACTGCTCACACATAAACCCAAATGTGCCCTGCATGCCTCAGTTATCAGGCATCCATGGATCAATTGTGCAGCAGGAATACACTATGTCCAGACTGCATCCCAACTTGCCAGACTTCTGTCACCTCTTTAGCAGCCCTGATGTGTATGGATTATTCTTGGTGCAGTGGCTCCTTCAAATGTCACTGTTAATGCTTCACTAGGATATAACATATTCCTATCAGGGGCCTGCAGAAATGTAACACTATAGATAACTAGAACCTCAGTCTAGGCAAGGCTACCTTAACCTTAATTAGTCTTCTGACTTTGGACCATAACCTCTTTCACTCATAAACTGTCATAAGCTGTCTTGTGCATGTAAAAAGATGCATCACGCTGAACAGAAATGCAAAACATCTGCTGGGTGACTTGCATGTCAAGCCATATATATTCATAACCACCTTGCTGAAGCATGAAGTCTGGCCAGAAATAATAGGGCTGTTTTCTGCTTATTGAGCACTCCATGCAGAGAGAGCTTTTGACATTCAGAAATAATTCTGCGCTCATTTATCAGAAACTCTAATGATTAAAATAACAAGCTCACAGAAATACTGCACCTTTTCCAAAGAAAAGCAACTTGATTGCTTCGCACTTTCT
Organism: Scytalopus superciliaris; assembly: GCA_013400415.1. Classification (NCBI taxonomy): domain Eukaryota; kingdom Metazoa; phylum Chordata; class Aves; order Passeriformes; family Rhinocryptidae; genus Scytalopus; species Scytalopus superciliaris. The sequence continues at coordinate 549,024 of VXBX01008444.1, read as the reverse complement.
CATGAAAACCTGTCATATAGATGTCTCTTATTAAGGATAAAACTATTTCTTCAGCAAAGTACCTGTAACCTTAATACCTGCATAGTCCTATTGGGATATATATAGCCACATACAAAAGAAGCGTCTGAGTGCTTAATTTCCTACCAATTTCAGTGGAAATTAGGAATCAGAATCCCTTTACACATCCAGCTCCAAGGAGCTAAACATGTAAATTGAGGGTAGATGAGAAACCTAAGGCAAACTGAACTGCATCATTTGAGTCCTCTTCCTGGTTCAGCATCACTTAAAGCACAGGAGAGAATTTAAAAGATAAAAAAAAATTAAAAACAAATAATAATAATAGAACCCAAAAAACATGCCAGGAACAAAAACCGCATAGGGAAAGAACAGTGAAAGAAACAGATCTGATTTTCATTATGTACGTTCATCTATGTGCCTGGACTATTTTGTTGTCAGAAATGCACAGAAAAAAACCTGTCGAAGTTTTGTTCTCTGTTAAGTCCTAAATCATAGTCAAATTTTAAAAGGTGCATATCATTTTAAAGTAAGGTACTAGAGTTGCACTTGACTACAGAAACACAAAATGACAGCTGTGACACACAGAAACACTTTCCCAGCTGCCAATCCGTTTTCCCGCACAATACATTTTAGAAGGCAGAGTGAAAATCCATGATTGTTAAGACTTTGCATCACACACTTATGAAAGAGCAATTATAGAAACAATTTTAAGATTTCTTTTACATAGCTCAACCAATATGACAAACTTTATTTCTCCTCTTGATGAGATGGGAGTAACAAATTTGTAGAGTATATTTTTGTCGTGGTTAGGAATGATACTCCTCAATGCAATGTTACCACTGAAACACTCCAAACCATTCACCACTCACTCGCTGCCCCCTCCCTCTTGCCCTTGCCCACTGGAAAAGAGAATTAGATGCATAAAGGGTGAACATCATAGGGTGAGATAAGAACAATTTACTGGAAACAGCAACAAAATCAGAACAAGAACAGTAACAGCAATAGTGTTAATAATGGAGGATACAAAGAGAGGTGACCAATTCATACGGGAATGCTCACCAAGTGGAAACTGGCAATATGCAAACCGCCACCATGCTATCCTAACCCAGAAAAGACGCCTTCCTCCATCCCCAGCAATGATGTGAGGTGATGCAAGGTAACCTCTGGGTCCAGCCATACTCCCTCCTGGCTACTGCAAAAATTAACTCTGCCCTGGTTGAAATCAGGACATTTATGTATATATTATAAATATTTATACACACACAAGCTTGGGTATCATTTCCATAATCAATAACCATCCCTCCAAGACATCTGTTGAGTTCATTCAGTCCATGACTGTGAGTTCTATCCTATCCTAGATGTTTTCCAGGGCAGGAGGGCTGGCATGCAAACTGCAAGGTTGCAAGCTGCATCAGGAGATCATGACTGGTGTATCTGGCGCAGGCCATAGTCACTGTCCATGGCAGTTATGGATACAGTGGCAGTGTCATTCAGCAACCAGTACTATACAATTCAACATTACAGACTGTTCTCACATGGAGAAGAAGTGGAAATAGATTCTGCTTCTATGTATCCTTATGGCATCAGGATACATTGTGCACCAGTGCTTTATACTCTTGTGGGCCTGATTTGCCAGGCCACTGGATCCCCACAGTCCAACAGAGTCAACTGTCCCTTTCCCCCACCTGGCTGGAGACAGGGTCCCTCTAGTCGTGGTCATAGTACTCATTGCTCACTTCTTGTAAATATGACCTAGAGGTCCCTTCAAGAGGATTAGAAGTAACATTAGCCCTTCTATTCTGCCTGAGGACTTGCCCACTGGGAAATGGAGCAGCAGTTATCCTTGAAGGATTTCCTTGGTGGTTGTTCTTCCTCTCAACACATGTACATGTATTGCCAGGGTTGAAGTGGGTTTTCCATCCCACTTTCTCCTGTTCTCTCCATGGTCACACAGGAAAAAACACAGGTTACCTTTCTCTCATGCAGAGGGGTGCTTGCTCCCAGTAGCAGAGACTCTGGTCCATACTGGTGGGGCATGGGACATTTCATCTTGAGCCTTTCAAATCTGTCCCCAGTCTTGGACAGTCTTTCTACAGCTGAGACAAAAGTTGGTAGGGAGGAAAAGAGATGATCTTCATACTGACAGAGTTGTCTGGTCATCTGAAGCACTGTGTGATCTCCTTCTTTCACTGATATCAGTGTCAGTGAGTACAGCAATGGCATGCTCTGTACAAACTTCTACCACATAGATTGTGTGCACTGGACCTCATCTGGATCTAGAGGGGACTGCTTGTTATTTGAATCCTTGTCAGTTACCTCTAGCACAGCCAATTCTCTCAGATACCGGACACCTTTTCTCCATGGCATTCCCCCTGCTTGGGTGTCCCACTAAATCAGCCTTGAGAGAATGCCTTTCCCTCACGCTTGACAGGAGTCAACTCCAGAGACTGAGAGTTTCTGTCCTCTTCCCAGTCCCCTTATCAATGCCTACATCACAAGACAGGAATTCCAGTTGTTTGGCTTTACTACCATCTAGTTTCATATCATGGGCAGCGATATCCCAGCATCGGAGCAGCCAAGTCACTAGGGGCTCACATGACTGGAGGCTGACATCTTTTGCCATATCTCACAGCTCAGTCAGAGATAGGGATCAGGTGATTGTCTCAGGTCCTGCCTCTCCCTCCTGTTCTGAGGGCCCTGATTACTCCTCGACCCTCACTAAGTAAACTGACTTGCTCTTGGATGTCTTCTGTATAGAGGTCACTGCTACCAGCACAGGTTGTTCCTCTGGTTCAGCTGCAGTTTGAGAGGCCCTGGCACCTGCTGTTCCTCCTCTTCCTCCCAAGGGTGCCCTCTAGTAATGACCAGTATGTGATAAATAGTAGCCAGGACCCAGCACATTGCATAACTTCACCTCTTGCTGAAACTGCCATAGCAGTTTTTGTTCAAATATTCTGCCGCTTTTTCAAAGTCCTGTAGTTGTTCAGGGTTGAAATTCCACACCATTGGAGCAGAACAGTCTTCAAAAGCTGGGCCATTTTCTCCCCCATTTCCATGCCACTCATGCCTATATATCTTCAGGGCACATCTCTGAAGAACCCTCCTAAAAATCTCTTTTGTAATTCTAAACATGGAGTGGACCATACTGAGGAGACCAGACACACTTAGCAACAAGACCATGCTTTCCTTAACATCAAAAAGAAATTCAAAATTCTGAAAAGCTGTTATAACAGGCCTGAAGGAGGAAAAATGGGTAAAAAGCTGGAGAAAATCATCCTTCCCTGTCTGAGAACAATTATTAATGGACACTGACAGGTAGTGCCAAAGGTAAGGATAGGAGACCCTCATTGCCCTTGATTTTATCATGTCCCAAGCTGCTAACACACAGTAGAGCAAAAAAACCCAAACAAACAATAAAAGAAACCCTATCCCTCTCCCTGCTCTGAAAAAGAGCACCAGGATGGGCAAAAAGTGCATATACAGACATATATACAGGATTAGATATCTCAATCACATGAGTAGATAAAGCAACATTGTGACCAGTGCCTCCGGACCTAATATAACAAATGCTTACATCAAATTTGTTTCTATCCTGCTCTAGTCAGATCTGTTGTTACCTTATCCCTTCGTGCCCTAAACTGGGTGCCAAATAAGGCTGTTGTGGTTTACAAATGGTATCCCCCCCAATTTAGTGCTCCCACTGAGATGCTCCACACTGCTGCTCACTCACTCCCCCCTCCTCCTTCTTTTCCCACTTGCAGAGGGCTGGAGAGGATTAGAAGGCAAAAAAGCTAAATGTCTTTAGCTGAGATAGTAACAGCTTACTGGAAACAGCAACAAAATAAGAAAAAGAACAGTAACAACATTAATAACAGAAGGTACAAGAGAGGCAAACAACTCACAGGCAAATGCTCACCACGTGGAAACCGGCAACACATGAATCGCCGCTATAGTACCCTGACCTGGAAGGGACCTCTTCCCCCATCATTGGAGAAGGACATCAGAATAACCTCTGGGTCCTTGCCATGCCCCTTTCTGGCTAGTGCAAAAATTAATCCTGTCCTAGCTGGAACCAGGACAATTTGGATACCCAATTACCATGACTTTTTCTAAGAACTGTGAGTTCAAATCCTTTAAGCAACTATGGAAACTGGAAATAAACTTTATATTCCCTTAAGCAAGAAAAAAGTCTTGAAAGAATCTTGCATATCATAAGGAAGTTTTTTCAAATCATGGTGTTTTATCTTAAGTAACAAAGCTCTTTTTGAAAGCATCTATTCTTATTTGCAGGAGTTGGAATAGAAGTCTTTATGTACCCAAAGGGTGGGAGGGAGTCTACATCCAACACCAAAGAATTAGTCATTAGAAGCAGTCAGGGGGTCTTGAGGTCTCCTTCAGCTTCTGTATTTTTAAGTTAAAAACCCATTCAAGAAAAAAGTCCCAACTAATTCCACCCCATTCCAATTTAGCTTTCATTTAACATGAAAACAGCTTCAAAGGACCGAAGCACTTGGTTTGAAGTTTCCCCTCAGCTAACAGAAACTTATCAGCTCTCTTATCCATCCCGCCAACCACTTGAGGAAGACCATCAAGAACGTCAAGTGGCCCGTCAAAAGCCAAGGTCAGAGAAGCAAGTGAGAATGAAGTAGCAGATTGGCATTAGAGGGACATAACCCAACGGTGCTCTGTTAGGTTTGCCCTTTGCCCACACTGCTCCACTGAGGGCTCTGCTGCTCTGGCTCCCAACTGCGTGCAGGTCAGGACACACCTGTGCCTCTTTCCTCTATTTATGTCATGCTTTGTCTGTCTGTTTCTCTTCTAAACTCTCCTATTCTTCTCCTTGGTCCCCTTCTTGCTCACCCATTTCACTTTTGGTTTTACTCACTAGTTTTGCTTTTCATAGGTACTTTCTGGGAATGCTTTTGTTTGTGGCTTTTGTTTGTTTTAAAATGAGTCATTGTCCAGGGAAGCCTGTGGAAGTGCCAAACAGAAGATAAGCCATTAACGGGCAAACACGCTTTCTTCTGCTGCTACAATACGATCCACAGGGGAAAAGACATTGATACAGTTACAAAAAGACAAATTAAGGTTAGTAAGTTTCTTCATACACTCCTTAGTATGTTGCCCTTCTGAACTTGACCCTGCATTGTTTGCAGTCAATTAAAAACCAGTTATAAAATTTTCTTTGCCATGAAAACATAAAAGCAATCATCATCATAATCTATCTAGACTGCAAAATTGGGGAAAACAAAAAATCACAAAATAATGCTAGTCCAAAAACCAGATCAGTTACACTATTTTTTTCTTATAAATAATATCCAGCATTTCTAATGGCCAAAACTGAGCTTTAGTACCTCATGTATCTGATGTTCTTTTCATAGTTGATTCATCCTTCACTTTTGGCAACAAAAGTAAACTTGCACTTTCCTCTGGTGGTAGCAATTTCCCAACCAAATTTAAATTAAAAGCCTTTCCTCTGCTAAAAGGAAGATATCTTTGCCATAGGTTATAATTCATTCCACTACTGCTTCTGGTATTATTTTAGTGAAGTAACTGATACCTTCCGAATCTGTACAAATGCATTTTAACTTACACATTCTGAGTTCAATCCAGATTGCACATCCTTTGTAAAGAAGTATGATGTGGTTTTGGTGTTTTTTTTACCAGAGCAAATTCAAAGGGTTAAATGGGTAACAAAACCTTTTACCTGAAGTCTGTTAAATCTCTTTACCTAAAGAGCACTATTGTGTTTCTGCTGCTTTTGTGCCTCTCCTACAAGAAGGTAAAAAGGATATGTCGCAAATGGTGGAAAGATCTGCTTCAAAACCACATACCTCAACTGCAAGATTCAGGAAGGACAGAGTTCAATTTGATAAACTTAGTAGATATCATCTTAATTTCAAATTGTAAAATCAACTCATTTCTTTTCTTTCCATACCTTCAAAGGAAACATTTTAGCATTTCAGTGCTGGGGGGTTTTTTTGTTTTGTTTTTAAATAGAAACAAGCATTACTCAACTTAGTTTACATTAAATCAGAATACTAACTTTTGCTTTAACTGCATGATATCTGAACAGGGAGATCACAGTATAACTGAGCATGCAATTTCTTATGCAATAAGCCTAATACTGTTTTGATCCAAATTCACTCCAACTGATTTCCACAGAAGCTGGGCCAGATTCTGCAACTACAAACATTTATAGTTTGAAATAGCACTTTAATCCCATTTTCATGTACCTTTTCTGCCCAGTGACCTAAATAATGTACCTGTGGGGGAAAAAAAAAAAAAAACAAAACAAACAACAAAAAGAAAGAAAAGAAAAGCAAACCCAAACCACAACTCACCTCAAAAACTTAAACTGATATAGAACAGATAGCATTGATTACAAATTTACCTTTTTAATGAATGCCACAGAGAATGTATCCCACGATACAATCCCATGATCCATCAGCTCAACAAATGCAGTCAGTGTAAAGGACAACATATCTCCAAAGCTGCAAGAGACAGGAGTCATGACAACATTTACCAGTAATGCAGCAGGGCAATGACCGAGGGAATAAAGCAGCAGGAAGCTCTCAGAAAGGCAGGAAAATGAAGCCAATTATGGACTAAGAGGTAGCAGAAGAGCAAGAGAGGTCGTGCAACAGACAGTCTTCAAAGCAATTTAGCATGGGCAACAAGAATAGTCACCTGGAAGAAAGCAATTTTGTAAGGGAAGAACTAATTCCCAGGAGAATATTACATGTGACACTCAAAAAAATCAGATAGTCCAAATTAATCTTTTCTGATAAATTCAGAGATTTAGATCTAAGAGAAGAAAAGAAGGGAACTTTTCCCCTAGCACTCAAGAAATCCTCCTAAGTAAAGGCCATATAGAGATGCCATGTTTTGATGGCAGGTAGATAGGCAGAAAGTTAGAGCACTGTTCATTCCTTCACTTACAAGGAAGCAAATATATTTTAAAAATGCACCAGAAGAGGTTATATAACTTAAGCAGCAATTTTCTAACAGCTACTGCCTTGATTTCTTTCTTTAAACCTGAAGACTTTTTTCTTTAAACCTCCTTTACTTTATCTATGGGCAACCACATCAACAGAATTGCAAAGCTCACATGGTTTACTCAGGCATGCAGATAAATTGTTCAGGGTTTGCAGGCATTTTATACCTGTAAGTCTGAGATTCAATGCATCTTCGTATGAACTCAAGGAAATTCAAAATGGGTTTAAACAACACAGATAACATACTCTAACCTGACTAATCTGCACAGGAAGTTTTTACGTCAAAAATCAGCTTTTAAAGATTAGTTTCATTTCTATATATAGTCAGGGCACTGAACAGTCAGCAGCCACAATGATTCCAGTGGAGCCCTTCAGTGAGGTAACTACTCAATAGAAACAGCAGGGCACAGAGCCTGAAAGGGAGTGCAGTATTACCTTTAGGGCACGCAAACTGCCCACAAGGTACTCTGCCACTAAGCCATTAGCAAGTAAAAGCATATAATAAAACAGCATGAATAGTCCCAGTGATTTTAATGCAAAGATTACCTAATAAAAAGATAAAATAATCATAACCTCCCCCCCCCAAAACTCTGTCAGATTGGAACTGCGAAGCTCAGAATGTTGCTGAAAACCTGAGTCTTATACTACAGCCACAGTTAACCAGTGTAATTGGTGTTCCTTATTCTATGATGTGCTATCCTACCATCCTGCATAAACCCAACACAAATACGTGAGCATCCACTCAGATGGAAGATATTTACAGCAGTACAGAGGAATAAGGAAGAAAAATCAGTTTCAATGTAGAAACTCTAGTAACTGGATTTGATTCAGTCTGCCATTTAGAGATTTTTGATGGTGAGATGCAGCCTTCAGTGGCCCCCTCATTTAAGAAAGGAGCTCTTGTTCATCACATCTCCCGAGATGTCCTCCACTGAAAACCCTGCCACTCTTGACATTTTGAGTAACCCTCCCAAAAAACCCAAGGCAACTTTCCCTTCCACGATAAGTAAGGGTATATACAGTGGCTTTGATTATTTATGACAAAATGAAAAAACTATACTGAAGAATAAACAAGAAAAACAGTATCTCTAAAATAATCCATTGTAATTCCACAAGGAATATTTTGTTCAGAAAATAGATGATATGTAAGTTTTTAGTTTTGTTTTGGGAGTTAGGGGGTGGTGGGTTTACTTATTTCTTTGTTCTGATTTTTTTTAATATTGCAAGTCATTTAAGAATTACCTTAGATTTAAAATGTCATCATTAGCATTCCAAATAACCAAGGATTTAATAACAAGATGACAGTAGGACTCTGCAGGAAATTTAATCAGCTCCGGTCCTGTCATGTTCCTCATTCCATTCCTTTTGCATAAAATGCACAAATAAAAGAGGAAAGGTTTCCTTCTAAAAGCCTGCACCAAATTCTAATGCATCTTCATGACAGAATACTTTCACAAATACATGGAATGCTGATATTATAAGAATACAGACTGAACTAAATTCAAATTAAAAACATTTTAAAAAATTTTAGAAAGATAGTCTACAATAGGTTGAAAAGCAGATAAAATATCTCTCCCAGCATTAAGCTAAGCAGATAATTTATCTCCACTGGAGTTTCTCATATATTGGTTTAAAATTCAGTCAGTTCAGCTGTATTTAGAACATGAATGCTCTTCTATAAACTAATAGTACATGAAAGCTAATCTCCATCAACAACAGGTATAGTTTAGAGGGATTACTTAAACTACATTAAACCTGTGCATGGAAATTCATCTTCAGAACAGCAGTGGCTGCAATATAAAGGAATTAAACTAACCTGGGTTCAACAGTCTCATTTAGTCTTTCCATCAAAACCACTGATCAATCCTGCCCCGTTAATATTGACTCATTCAGGCTCCTACACAGTTTTGGAGGGAAAAGTGGGATAATGGAGATGGCAATATTGGTTTTAATGTATAAAAGTGGTTTCAGTAGATCTGACAATGAAACAATTGTTTGGAAACCAGAAGGTGAAAGTACCTTTCAGCTTTAAATGATCAATCACTCCAGTGACTCTGCTTCAAATAATTAATGAGTGAAGAGGCGAAACACTGGGACTAATCAAGCAGCAAGAAATACTCCAGCTCTGTGTATTATGCAGCACCAAACATACACACTATGCACTTTCAAAATATATAACTATACACATGTACCTACACGCACATGTATACACTAAGTAGCATTGTGAGAGTCAAAAGCCAGGCTTAAAGGATAAGTATTAGGAATAGCACAGCTAAAGATGAAAGCACTCTCCAGGGTGACTAGAGGAAGATAAGGATTAAAGCATCTGGAGGGAGAAGGGAGGGGTATTGATTCATTGTTAAGTGGTGAAACACAAGCAGATCGGTAGAAATAGACTTTCAAACAATTCATTTCAAAACACACACACGCACAGATGCATTCATACTCTTAAGAGTGGCAGACAGAAGAGATGCTAGAAATTTCAAGGCAATCAAAGCTTACTCATAAAAGTTGTAGTCTTGGAAAAAACATGGTAGGAGCTGTTTAACTCAAAGTCTCAGTATGTGTTTTAGTCATTCAAAAAGTCAAAAAAATAACGGGGCCTCTGTCTTCATAAAATCTTTTCAGACCAATCCACAGCACAAGTCACAACAGGTCTCTAAACATCAAACCCTTGCTGCTCTGGCAAAATGACTTAATAGTTTGAAGACAATTCCTAATAGAGGTGTGTTTTAATGCATGTAGTGGCAGCAAGAGGGGCAAATGATCACAAAGATGCACTGTGTAATTGCAATTTCATGTCTCACTAGCACTGACATCTTAATGATCTATCCTCTCAGGCAAGCTACTTCTACAAGCCCTCCTTGAATGTTGTTCAGGACTCTGACTTTTCGGTCACCATACATTGAGACAGCTGATGAAGCTTCACCATTGATTGCTGACTCTTTCCACCACTGTGAGAGCTGGTCATGAAGCATCTCCTCATCCACAGCAACTCTTGGCAAAAGCCTCTTAAGCAGCAGAAAGCTGTGGTTTGCAATGCCACCAGCTGTCCCAGCACCAGCCATTCCAGGCTGGATGGGATGGGCACGTTCTAATGCACACCCTGGGGCACCTCAACCTCTCTGACAAACCTGACTGAAGAGCAAGTCAACAATTGCACTTTATATCTCTTGGCTTTAGAGAAATACCAGGTCAAAGCCTGTTAATTTTCATTCCTAAGAATCCTCTGTGTTCTTACCTTAGGAAACTGTAAAGAAAAAAAATGAGAAAACTCCATGTATTTTGATACTAGTTTTTCTTTCCTAAAAATAAAAATTACAGGAATATGCATGTGACCCTGATTAGCACACCTGTCTCTCACATGCCTTCCTAATACCATTTCTACATGCTAAACCATCTTTTTATCCTGTGTGCTTGTTTTGAAAGATGCCTAGTGCAATCTGGATTTATCAAAATTAATTAATGTCACTTTAGCACCCAAATCCCCTAGATGTTTTTGAAAAAAGAATAAATGTCGGCCCATGTTTTACACATACACGAAAATAAAGATTTTATTGCTATTATGAGGGGAACATATTCAGCTGTTCAAATGATTATGTAAATCACGATAATTAGTCAGGCTCAACTGTCATCAGGTAACAAATTAAAAAAACCAAAAGGTAATGAGCTTTTACCAAGCTAGGTGGAGTGTCTCAGGTTTTATATGAAAAAAATTGCATAGTAGAACCTGGAAATGAATTGTTTCTTGCCTGTTGCAGCCAGGACGCAGCCAACAGCCTATCAGAATGAGAAGCCAAAAAATACACATTTTTACACAAACCACTTTTCATGGGCTAAACAGAACGAAAGCTGAGCTCTAACTGTGCAAAGGGAAGGCAGCAAAGGAACAGCTTTAACTGGGCAGGAGGTAACAAGAGAATAGGGATCTACTGCTAAATGCAGGAGTTGAGGCAGCAGTTAACTTTCAGTCCCTTATCTGCGCTCACAGTGTAACACTGGGCAGCGAAAGGCCTGACATCATTGAGGTCAACATCAAAGAGCAGGAACAGCTTTTTAAATTGGAGCTGTCAAGGATAAATGACCATGAATAAATTTAAACAGGGGAGCAGAATATATCTAATCATCAGAGGACAAGAGCTCCGGAAAAGCCATGGGGGCAAGAATCTCACTAAGTCTAAAATGAAGACTGATGATGTAGCAGGTTGCTTTGCCAGTACAGTGTGAACAAGTACCTTTTATAATGCCATGGCTCCTCTTCGCTGCTTCTGCACTGCCTTGTTCATTCAAGCAACCTTTCCAAGGGTAAAGCTAAGCCACTGTCTAATCAAAGTAGGAGCAATTCGCACCTACTTGGTACTTAGCACAGCTGAAAATGAGGAAACAACCGGCATAGGAGCTGCCCCTATTTTTCTAGATGATTAGAGAAAATGCACTTAACTGCTACACTCCAATTGACACAGATTTTTTTCTTTTTCATCGTGCTAAACACTACTGGAATATTTCATTGTGGTACAGTATCAGTGTGTTCATTAAAAGGGATCAGCCTTACTGATTTCAAACCACTTGCATTCCAAGAACCTGAAATAGCTTTGTAACCCCAGTACGAGGACTTCTCTAAGCTTGAAAGTTAATTCTGATTGAAGGAAACAAGGTGTGAATTTTAAACATAACTGTAACTATTCTTGAATAAATCCAGGTGTAGGTTATGGAGTATGACTAAATCCACTTGAAGGTACATTAAGCGTAGGAAACCAACCCAGAGGAACTATTACACAATGAAGATGTGATTAGAATTACTTTTTCTCTTATTCCCCATCTTTTAAATTCCTGGGCTTGTTCATTTCATGGTAAATTTCCTTAAACGGACTAATTTTCTTAAAAGACCAGGAATGACTACACAGGAAAGACAGCACTCTCCAATCAGCTTGGTTTGACTACAATTCAGAACTGCAATGAAAAACTCAATTAACAGAGCTGTTTCACGGGATATTTTTTGTTTGTTTGTTTAAATTCCACTATCAGGCAAAACGGGATAAATAAAATCCCAAAACAAAATGGAAGCCCCCAAAACTGAAAAGACAGAGAAAAAGAAATTCACAATTTATAAGAATTTCCTTCAGTGCAGAAAGCAATTAAACAAGGCCTCTCTGCGAAAATCAGATTTTAATTAAGCTAGGCTAGTGTGTGCAAGCTACCAGAGGAAAATGAAATGTGGTCACTCTATGGTGTCATTCTGTGCATCCCAAGTAACCTTTTTTTTTTTTAAACTAGCAGTGGGTTTCTCTAAGTTTGTTTAGTCAAGAAGACAGCAGGTGGAGGCAGAAAAGCATTGCAATTTAGTTCATTATATCAAGCTCTAAGGGGTTTTTTTTGTAGTTCTTGTTTCTAAGGATCTTTTCCCATTAATACATGGGCAAAAAACAGTGAGGATGTTCAATAAGTACACTCATAGGGCACTAGTGTGTACACTTTACCTTCAAAACATACAAACAGGCCAGCTTCCAGAACTATTGGTTTCACATCCTGGTATCTTTTTCAGCACAAGCCCCAAACTCAATAATTTCTGCTATTTAATTGTATTATCTCACGCACTACTGCTGGAATTCAACACGTTAAACTGTGTACCTCATTGTAATCTGAAGTTTCTACTGGCACTATTTAACTTCCAGAGTTAAGTTCCTAGCTGCAAGGGCACACTGCCAGCTCACAGTCAACTTGTCATCCACCACACTTCCAGTTCCTTCTCTGGAGAGCTGCTCTCTTGTAGGTCAGTGCCCAACCTGCACTGGTGCTTGGGGTTATTCCTCCCCAGGGGCAGGACCCTACCCTTGCCTTTGTTGAGCCTCAGTAGGTTTCTCTCTACTCAATTCTCCAGCTTATCAAGGTCCTGCTGACTGGCAGTACAGTCTTCAGGTGTAATGCTGCCAAGGTAAAGCTTCAGGGTGATGCTGCCAAGAATTACATAAGCTTCACACCACTTTAATAATTTTCCTCATGATTTAAGCTTTTCTATTATGAAACAAGTTACTTTGTACTGGGTTGAGAAAGTGAACTTAGAGGAAGGATTTAAATTTCCTGCCAAATTCATTCTTACTGTGTAATTTATTTATTAGGCAATGATTTAAAAATAAAAATTTCAAAACTCTGTATCCAGTAGATTTGTGAAAGTATGATTTAGCATGGGTTGGGATGGGGAGCTGCATTTCCACATGATAAATCACATCAAGCTCTCAGTGACAGACATACACTTAATTGATGATTCTTTTGCTTCCTTGGGTTTTAGCTATACTTGACATGTCAGATTTGCAAGCCAATCAGGATATTGGGATTCCAGTTTATCAAAGCCCGTGCTTAACTTGAAGCATGTAGAAGAATTCCACTCAAAACCATCAGGGAAATAAGCTGGCTTTTGAACTTTCTGATAGCAGGCCCTTTACTAGATTAGAGTTTTCCTTTATACAGTTAGCTGCAACTAGCACTACCTGGGACCAGCAAATAAAATGAATTTGAACTGGCACAATGACTCTTTCTTTCATCTCACTAACATCAACCATTAAAATTGCCAACTGTCAACCACCTAAACCAGTCAAAATCAAGGGGGGAATTGGGGAGGGCAGGGAAATTATTTGTTTGCTGAAATTAAAAAAGAAAACAAAGCAAAAGCCTTACTTCAGAAATAGTAAAAGCCCTTGCAGAAGTTACAGAAACGAAACACTCATTCCACAGGCAAAGCAAGAAAGGCTTCATCAGAAAATATTAACAGGCACCAAAGAGCAGAAAACAGGGAAGGCTAAAGACTTGCTGAATGAATATACACATAAAGATTAGCGCAAGGGCCTGCACTCAGTCATGCAAAAGAAGAGGTAGTATGCAAGGTGATGATCTAATCAAGTTCTTACCAGGGCTTCATTATCTTCTGCAATTTCTGATATCGTCTGAAAAATTAAAACTTGCACATGAGGAAAAACACTTTAAAACATCTGTACTCTATTTACTGCATACACCCCCCTCCCCATAGTTGGTTCATAAAATTCACAGACATACATTAAGAGGCAGTATATGTTACTAACAATTTGCTGTGAACAGAAATTGGTAAAGAACATTCAAAGTTAATTTCAAATATTTGTTCGGAACGTTTGTGTTAACTTCTGTTAGGAAAAAAGCATATCTAGACATCCTAAATTAGTTAAGTATTTGTGTAAAAAGCCTTTGGTACCAAACAATAAAAGTTTACACATTTTCTGTCCTGTTGCTATGATATGTATTCCATTTCCGGGAGAACTCATTTACTTATAGTCTCCATCACAAATACTGATATCATAGTCATCAGCATCCTTGAAAGTTGTGTAGCTAGGACCAACATAAACCTGAATCATGACCTTCTTAAGTCAGGAACAAGTTTACTATTGGCTTCAAGGAGTGGCAAAGAATCTATCCTGGGTTTTTAACCACAGAGTTGCATTTACTCAACAACTCAAAACCATCTTGCACCACGTTAATGACATATAAGTACATTCCAGCAACGTTATTTCAACAGAATGTGTAGCCTGATCCATAGCTCTTTTGTTCTTAAAATTCACACACACACACACACACACACACACGGATGGAGGTGCCTAACCCCAAGGTGCTGAATTAACCCACTTGAGAAAGACAATCTCCTTAAGAATGTCACTTACTGACTCAGATTCTAAACGGCCAAGCTACCACTCAGACTTCAGTGTGATGCTCTTGCTTTCACACTACCTTCCAAAACATTTGCTTCCTACTTGCAAGAGGTTTAACATCCCCCATGAGTTTTTTTTACTATTTCCCCCCCAAGATACAGATTTTTGTGTCTCCTTCATGAACCAGAAGCAATGGCATCTATATGTATATATTAGTATATTCAAGAAACTGAAAGCCAAGTATTAAGGGGTGGAGGGCAAATAAAAAGTGCATTTAAAAGCTGTAGCCCAGTAATCACGATTTGCAATTCATTCTCCTGCTAATGATTGTCTTCAGAACTGCTGATTATGCTACTAAGTGAGCTGAAGAAAGAGACTATCAATGGGAAAATGGTATCAAAAGGGCTTTTTTAAAAAAAATCCACAACTTAAACACACACACATACAAAGGGATCTAGAAATAAATAAATAAATGAAAATAATAATAAAAATCCATCTCCTATGCAACCCTGTCCTCTGTCTCCTAATTCTATTTCACATTTTTATTTCAGAGGGTTGGCTGCAGTTCCACACTGGGCAGACCAGAGTTCAAAAGGAGAACAAAGAGGTCTCTCCTTTCTTCCTGCACCTTCTCACCAGGTCTTCCCCTTCGCACTTGCTGTCACAGCTGTCTGCACAGCAATGCCATTCAGCTCACAAGAGCTCCAGGACTCCAAGCTCTCCAACCACTAATTCAACTCTTCCCCAGAACATGGCTAGATTTTTTTTTTTCCTTTTTGGTACAGCAGAAATTCCTCTCATCTTACATTTTCCTCTTTTCAAGGAGGACCAGTCTCAAGGAGAGCAGCTTTTGGGCTGGCTAGTGTAACCATCAGTGGAGAAAACACAAAGAGTACATCACAGGAACAGTGGTTTGAAATCCTTCACTGCCAGCTGCGAGCTGCAATACTCATGCATGAAGGTAGTACTTGCACGGTTTATCAGGTATCCAACACAGACTGATCTATAGCCTAACTCAAATTAGAAAAGTGACAAGATTTTCTTCTTTTATTTCATGGCTGTGATTCTTTTATGCTACAACAGTTATCGGTACAGCCAGTAATAATGGACAGACAAAAAGCATTCTGATGATCAGACAAGTCTCAGAAAGCAGGGGAAAACACTCTCAACATGCTTTTATGAGAAGTTCAAAGCATTTTCCATGGTGGAAGATTCCAGCTTCAGCAGAATGTCACTCCTGTGCTTCTGCAAATGGAGTGCTTCCTTGCAGTGGCAGGCTGCTAAAGCACCAGGACCAATCACCACCACAAATGGGATTTTGTCATCTCCCAAACGTGCATGGATCCTTGCAACCTCCTGCAGCACATCAGCCAAACCTCACAGCACTCTGCTAAGGCCAGTTTCTAAAACAGCTGGTTTTCATCCAGGTGCTGACTTTGGCTGAGCAGCAAGTAAGCCTGAAATTGGTGCTGTGTTTGTCTGATACAGAAACAAGTGGTGGTACCACTTCAAAGGCCAGGCTCGATTTTGCCAGAGATTTTTCACAACAGCCAATAATCAGGAGAACTTTCTCCATGACTGAGACACTGATTAAAGAATAAATGCCTGAGACCTACAACAAAACATTTAGACAGCAACTCTCTCAGCATTTACAGAACTCTTATCCATCTTAAGTTAATGGGCAATCAGTTAACTTGATGTCAGAAAATGTGCAAAGTAAAAGAAAAATAAATTTAGAATAATGTGCAGAAATAACTGAATTATATGACTTTTCTGGTAAAGTAATATACAGAAAATTTTTTACTTCAGAGCAAAGATAATCACTGTGTGAAAGTAAACCATTTCTACTGATCTGTGTTGCTTTGGTGTGATTAGAGCAGCAATCAATCTAGGACATCAGATGCTGCATCAACACAGTACAGCATGATTACAGATCGAGTTTTACCACTGAAATGTGGAGGCTGTTCTCTAAAGAAGTACATGCTATTTTCATCCCTCATCAAACCAAAACATAATAGAGAAGGACCTGGCACGAGCAGAAGTTCCTCTCATATTCACCCACAGACCATGCAGAAGTCACTGCTGAAGGAATAGCCAAGCTAACTCTTACAGCAAGTCAGCCTGGACAGGAACTAAGTACACTCTGCCACCTCCATCAGTTTTCCTCTTTCTGTATATCCATAACTGTTGTTTCTTCCAGAGAACTGACTCTGTGGTGGCAACCAAACAGTTCCATAAAACCCTTCATGGTGAGTTACCACAGGTATGGTGAAAAATGCTGAAAGCCTTACTGATCTAGACACTGTAATTAGCTCAATACTTATGTTTGGGGTTTTGCTTTTTTTTTTTTAAAGAAACCATCCCTCAATTACACTTGCATAGATGGAAACAAAACCACGGCCAAAGAACAAACATTATGAGGGTAAATTAAATAGCAGTTGTGAAAGGCTGAGATTCTACAGTGGTGAAAGAAAAACAGACAGCAATTTTTACACAGGGAGAAATCTCAAAAGAAATGCCAATATAATACAAAATAAACATGAACAACAAATTACCAGGTCAGACATTTTGCTACCATGATATGTTCCCTGTTTGGCCTCAACGGAATTTCATGATACTTCCAAATGAATCCCAAGGAGCAGAAGTTCCCTTTGGACTTCCCCAAGATATACAGACTTACTACTCACTCAAACACTGCAGGTTACACCTCGAGCAGCTTCCAAAGGAGACCAGCTTAGCAGGGACCTGACCAGACCAAATTCTATCTGTTCATGTGCAAAAACTGCTGTACAAAGACCAAAGAGACCCCAAACCCCCTAAACTCCATCTGGGGTAACCAGCAGTGCACAATAAAGGCTTGTGTGCACTGGGGAGAACAACTAAATGTTAATATTCACAAACACAGGCAAAGTAAGAAAAACAGCCCTAGAGAAAAGCATTTAGTATGGGGGGAGTGCAGGGGAGTAGCAGCTCTCCCCCTCCAAAGATGTGATCTCTGATGGTACAACCTTCAGATGACGCTTTTATCTAAATCATACAGTGAGTGTTGTGCATATCTAAAAGCTACAAGAGAAATTGTACTTGTGTGTGCTGAGGGGGAGGGTGTAATCCAAGCCTGAAGACTGATGGGGAAACAAACCCAAAATAGAGCAAGCAGGAGAAAAGTAAACCAAGAAAAAAAGCCACTCCAGAAAGAAAAACCTAGTCCACTTTCTTCCTTTATGGAAACTGCACTGAAAGATGGGGCTGCAGACTTTCCTCATTCTCCTACCATCTCCACAGTAGCATTATCTGATTTTATATACTCTTCTGGATTTTTGCCTCATAGACAATAGTCATCTTCTCCCGACATTACAGAAGCACTAAGAAATGAAGACTGCATAAAACTCTGTTGGACAAGAATTGATTTTGGCAGCAATGTCAGATTAAGTAATCTATGCTTCCAGGTGAAGCTTCACAGAAATGGCTGAGCCTGTCTGACAGCCCTGTGCTGTCAAAAATACGAATTATTTTCCTCCCTCCATTGACTGGATGATTTTTTTGATGGTTTAACAAACTGAATTGTATCACTGAGGAGCCCAATAAGCACTGGACCCGGCCAAGAGAGGAAGCAAGGAATACACAATAGTCAGGAAGGGTGGAAAAGGACTGTTTTATATAGTGGCAAACCTGTACTAGTTTAGTATTGTTCATATCCTCTGAAAATTCATTTTCCATTTATCTAGTGAGTTGTGCTTGCACAACTGCACTGCGAGCTCAGTCAGGGAAGTGAACTGGGTTAAGGAATATGGTATTAAAAGTAGCCTTTACTGTCACTTTTCATAATCCACACCAATTTTCCAGTCCAGCTTGGTAGAAACAGTACTGGCATAACTCTCCAGATGAAGCAGGACAGGAACAAGTGACTGTGAGCAATGCTGGCTTAAGCGTTTTGACAGCACTGCTGAAATACTCATCAGACTGGGATGGAAAAAACCATCAGCAGGTATGTGAGCAACTGTCCCAAAAAGTGTGTTAAAGTCGAAATAACTCCAAGCCAATCTGTCTTCAGTTTTCCACTGAGCTGGTATATAGTATTATCTCCGTAAGACAAGCCAAGACCTAGAATTCCACTGAACAATGCAGTTTGTCCTTAAAGCGTGCACAACTGCTGTCCTGGAGACATCCAGCTGTACAGCTGCCAACTCGGCAACCACACGTGCTCAACAGAAAGCTCCTCTTAGTCAAGACTCAAAAAACATACAAATACATGTTTATTTAGAAGCTAACATGAACTTGATCTAGTTGCAGTTATTATTTCCAATAGGAAGATGACAAAACTTAGTAACCATCACAATTTAAAGCAAGGGGTTGTTCTCCAGTCTGCACATTAAGCATTTGCAACTGTCTTAAAATTAAAACCAGGCTATCTGCAACCTGTCCAAGCAGTATCAACTAGTGAGCTCCTGTGCCATGGCTGTATGACAATAAATCTGCTCAGCACAGCGTCATCCATAAAGCAGAAATCTGGAGAACAATCTTCTCACCAGCAGCAGAAACAACTCTGGTTACTGTCAAGACATCTAGGCTTAGCATAATCTCATTTTTTTGGCAAAATCTGTGTGTTATTTCAGCCAAATGACAAGTGATAGAGACTGTGATAATACCAATTTCAAAAAAATGCTGAAAATTCTGCACAGGCCTTTCTCATTTTCCTCCCAGTCATGAGATGATTATTATTATTATTAACAAAAATAGATTCCTTTATCAACTCTCTGGTCTTTTACTATTTAGGTGTGTGAATTTCATTTCCTTTTCCTGCTTTATAAGGCACCATGAGGAATTTTTTTCCTTCTAAGGAAGGTTGAGAGTCATCCCAGTCACACAACTCTTCTGATACATCAAGAAAAAAAACCCCATAACTTTACCAGTCTTCTGCTACATCAGAAAGACTATTTATCTATACAGACAGGATTTTCTGAAATACAAGTTCTAGGCTTGACTGTGAAATACAGTTCTGAATAAACAAACTATGTTATCTCAGATGGCATAGCAAGGAGACATGACTCTTTCTTCCAGCTTGGTTTCTGAACATACTTTTCATCAGTCATTATGACAACTAGGACTTAATAGCATTGTTCTCTTTCTGCCTTATTTTAGGGAGGAGAAGAAGCAGGACACCCTTACACTTCCCCTTCACATTGTTTTTTCATCCAGCCAAATGGATTTCATATTCAGCTCCTCTTAATCAGGCATTAGGAATGCTATGAAAATATTTCTGAAAAGTCTAAGAACAGGAAAATAACTGTGTGTACACACCTACCCCACTCTTAGGTGATTCAAATGCACAGTGTCTGAGAAATTATTGGACACCATGGATAACTACAAAATGGAATCAGCATTTACTTATTCTTCATGACCTAACTTGTCTTGCAGTCTCTGCTATAATATATAGATCACCCAAACCATAAAAATAAACATAAAACCATCTTTTTTTTTTTCCCCTTTCTTTTTCACTTATTAAGAGACTAACTCATAGCAATACTGTGGAAGCAAGAATGAGCCTGAAGGAAAAACAAAGATAAGCCATCTCAATCAACAAGATCAAGATACACGTGGACAGTTTTTTGAGACACATTGCATCTCTGCTGATATAAATATATTCATATAGACAAGATGCACTCTCAGCTTCATTAGAGCCCATGCACCCTACAATCTGCTTACCACCAACCCCCATGGCTTTGTCCCAGCACATTCCATGCCTACAGTGTATTTGCTCTAAGCAGGAGGCACTCAAGGAGATCTGGCCCAAATTATGGTAATTACACATAATGTTAAAACCACTTCTGACAACATAGCCAAAATAAAAATAAACTCTCTCAACTTCTTATTTTTCAGCAAGAAACTAGAAAGGCTATTCTCTAACACATTCTAATTTTCTTCAATATTCAGAAACATAACATATGGAAAATTAACCAGGAAACACTGTTAGTTCTTGTCAACTCTTTATATTACTACCCCTTTTTATCACCTGCAAAACAAAGCAGAAGTAATTAGAAATCCAGGGATTTACATTTTCTTACTCTCACCACTGTACTTTCAGAGTCATCAGCTTCACTGAAATAATGACTAAGTAGCACAATAAATAAAGCCAACTATAAATAAAACATAGGCCTCTTCCTCAGTGAAAGATATATAAAAAGCTGGAGTCTTGTTTTCCAGAGGCTGCCCACTAAAACTTGATCACACACTCAAATAATAACTTAAGAGCTGCCTCTAACATGAGTTCTCCATGCAAAAAAAACCTCACAGCAACTTTGCACAGAGCATGATGATATTTCTGATGAGGACTGCCTGCCCCTTTGGGGAAAATAGAGAATAAAGCCCAAATTAACAAAATTCACTGATTTCTAGCACAGCTGCACCACACGATGCACAGAGGAGCCACTCAGCCTGGGCTTACAGATGTAGGGCTGCATTAACCCAAGGGCAGCTGGAGAAGCACATAGAGGGCTATGTCCCATCTGTGCTGACCCCCTCGAGGTCTTGATGCCATCCCTAGGGTGCAGCAGAAGAGCAGAGACAGCCACTCTCACACTATTTCACAACATGACTGCTCTCAGGCTGTGGCTCAGTGAGGCACCTAGACCAATGTAATGGTCTGTTGTCATAGAAAAGGAGCCTTTTCTGCATCCACTCATGCCCACTTCCTCTCTTGTTTCTACAAGTCCCAAACCCAGCATAAAACTAATTCTGCAAAACAGAAGTGAGTACTTTTCAACAAATTAACAAGTTGGATTGGCTTTGTCAAACACTCAGACACCAGAACCTGCTCCAGAAAGAAAGCAGGACTGGGTTGGAGAGAAGGGGTTAACACATCAAATGGGAGAAGAGGGCAGGGAGCTGGACCATCTCTTAGCAGCATCAAGCCATTGGGTTTCTCCCAGTCATATGGTTGACTCATAGCCTCACTCAAATAATGCTGGCTCAACATGAGTTGCTCAAAGTTGGCCACGACAAGTCCACTGTGAAGATACACCTTAAATTTACCTTTCCAAAGTATGTTGCCTTCTAAAACTGGGCCACCAAAGACATTTCTGCTGCTCCCAGAAATTTCTGGCTCCTCATTCTTTCTCTAATACCTGCCCTCTGCCTTTTAGAATGCTAGTAAAATTGTTTGGGTAGGTTCACCTATGGACACTGAAATGATCATGGGCAAGTACTGGTGCAGGGCAAAGGAGAGAGAAGACCTTTTGCTTCTGAAGCATTTTGGTGACCTGGTCAGCCCCACAGCAGGCCACATCACCAAGGGCGCTTAGTCTGGCGTGGGAGCTAATAGTGAGGAGGCCCTTCAGCCTGCTTTGTCTGTTCAGTGAGCATCTTGCAGGGGACCTCTTATTAACAGTGCTGCAGAGGGTCCGAGCACAAACAGACACAGAGAACGTAAGAGGACAAACAACTCCAGTCGCTTTTCCCTGAGAGCCTGAGGCACCAAAATTAAAATAAATAAATAAAAAAGCCCAAAACAAAACAAAAAAACCAACCAAACAAACTCCCACAAAAATAAACAAACAAAACCAAAAGAATCCCTCACTTTTTTAAGGTTCTTCTAAGGTTTGTCTGTTGGCTTAGTGTGCTGACACACCAAGGAGTTACAGACCCCAAAGTGGGGGAACAAGTTCACTAGCTTGACGCCAGATGAGAAAGGAAAGCAGCAACACCACAGCAGGCTTAGGCTGCTGAGCCTGTGTATGTTTGTTCCTCTCGTTAAATCCCAAGTTCTGTTAAATATGCACTCATCAGCCAGTGATGCACAGTGTAAAAGCAGAAGGGAATGTACAGCGTAGCACAGATGTCCTTGCTTTACAACTCCCTTTGCAAACCAGACTTGGAAAAACCTGAGCTGCTGAAACCCTCAGGAGCTGCAGAATGTCCAGGCTGCTGAACAGGAAAGATTGCCATGAGTACTGAGCTTTCATCAACATGTAAATCTGCTGGAAACTCTTACAGTCTGAGTCTGTGTCCAATGTCCAAAAGAGAGAGTGTTTCTCCCCACAGGCAGAAACACTGATAAATAGATTAGACAGGTAGATCGATCAATGCATCTTTGACGACACATTACATCAGCTAAAAAGAAAAGTTTTAAATCCCTCCAAATGCAAGCCACCTACAAAATAAAATTTAAAAAAAAAAACCAACTAAAAAAGGCAATGAACTCTGCCCATACATCCACTTTACAAGCCTGCTGTGTGGTTTGAAAACTTATACCTTCAGTCAGGAATTATTACTGGGGTATAATTTGCTGAGCAGTTCTTTCTACAGTAGTGCTGCCTTAAGTAGTTTCCCTCCCAAACAGTTATTTTTAATCCAGACCAGTCTGCTACAACTTGGCTCATCCCACAGCTAACAAAACAGTGGTACAAACACATCTGAGGGGTGAGGAGGGCATTTGCTTTAGCCTTGGTGGAGCTAAGAGAAATGCTTATAAAAAATGTGAATGGTCCCTGTCTGTTTCAATAGCAAATAAAGTGCTTTAGTTTAAATGCCTTCTGCAGTGGAATAAGTTAAACCATTTAACCTAAATAAAGTCATGACAGAGGGGGCAGTGACTTTTAATTTGCTTATGTTCTGATCTTTACAGGCACATGTGAGCCTGCCCATTCAGTATATTTTTTAATTAGTATAGCGACTGTGTACATGTGTTTACATCAACTTAACATGCCTTTGCTTTTAAACATAATTTGATTCCTAAACAACAAACATTATATGAATATAAGACAAGTTGACAAATTTGATAACTAGAAGCATTTTTTTAAAGTGGTATAACGTGATGTGTGCCACAGACCACATCACTGCAAAAAATAAAGACCATAACCACAAAATGCTGAAGATGAAACCATGAGCTATTGGAAATCTGGTGCATAGCTGAGTTAGGGAACAGGAATGCAGAGTCCAATAAACCATTGGCCACATAATAGGCAGGGATCAGAGCATGTTTTTCCATTGCCCAGTCTAGGGACTACTGGATTCTAGAAAGTAGCTCATGTTTTCTGTGGAAAATCCCCATTATATCTTGTACAGGACTCTCCAAGACCATTTGTGTTCCATTTGAAAAACCACTTACTACTTTTGCTTTACCTCCTAACTATTTACTTCCCTGAATCCAAGGGAACATGAGCACATTTGTGAGGGGATCTGGACTGATTTCAGAAATTTAGTTTTGAAGTCTGGCCCACAAGACTGAACACCACCAACAAATAAGAAACCTGCTTTTCCTTCTCTCAGGAAGGGATGTGGATACTGTTGATTTCTTCATGTGCAACAGAGGTTGACACTGACTGCAAAGCACTAAAACCCTCATTCAGAAGCAAAAGCCTACTGTTAGAACATAATTTAACAGTGCAACAATCCAATTGATACTTTTCTGTTGCACCCTCCACATTAAGCCAATGGACATTTACACAGGACTATGGTCCTGAATTTCAGCAACAGTGAATTTTGGGTAAGGTGTTCTGGTAAAGAATAAGTGTATTTTCAGAGGTCAGCTTTCAATTCCATGTAAAAAAACCCCACTGTTATTTGAAAAACCCCAGCCAGGATTTAAAAAAAAAAAAAAAAAGTAACGCACTTTTTACATGTGGGTTTTATTCCAAAGGTTCTCAGTAATGCGAAATATAAAACATAATTTTCACATGACATCACTTATATATCAGCCTTTAAATATATTATCAATGGTTTATCAAAAGTCCAATAGGTAGAGAAGAAACTAAGACCACAGTGTCCCAAAACTTTATGGCACAGGGGGTACTTGTGACTTTCTCCTTTGCTCATCCCCAGACACCACCAGCCCATTGTTAGGGAAAATTAAAATAGAAATATTCCTATTGATAATTAATATACTACCCTACAAGCCCAAAACTCTTCAGATATTTAATTTTATATAACGTTAGAAGTTGTATAGAGAAATATTTCAGGCATTCACAAAGTGAGCAGGAAATCACCCCATATGGAAGCAATGTCAAAGTTTAAGCAGGATACTTACTCTGTGCCACTTTCAACCATTTGTGTCAGGAGGGAAATGCCATCCAGGTTTATAAATTCTTGTGCAAATGTAACATCCCGTGAGTAGTTGGCTAAGTCTTTCAGGGCTTCTAACTTTGCATCCATACTAGAAGACTGGATCCTCTCATGGAGCTGCTGTGCATTTTGAGCCTAGGAGACACAAAACACAAACAAAACCAATGAAAAAGCTTTTGTTACAATGAAAATCATGAATAAAATGTTAGCGTAAGCAGGAACAATGGCCACGTTTAATCTTAATGGTACTTAAGGCTTCCATGCTCAGAAAAAATCAAACTGCTCAAATACAAATTACTTCTGTAAAAGTATATTGCTTGTGTGTTACTTCACTATTACCTAAAATTATTTGGGCCCTTGCAGAATCATGAGCTGAGCAATGGATAGATAGCCCTTTGTCTCAGGCAAAATGTAAGCATTACAAAAGGCAGCCTTTGGCTTGAGGAGCTTATGTGTCACATCAATAAAAGTAGAAATCAAAATAAAACAAATTACATCAGGCAATCTCAGTATAATAGCAGTGGCATCTTTTTTCCTGTCAATGCTTACTCAGTTTGCACACTTCTCATGACCTTTAACAGCAAGGGCCACATACTGTCCCAACCAGATTATATGAAGAGAGACCACCTTCTGGCCTTCTGCTCCTTCCTCCCTCTCTTCTTTTGTTCACAGTTCAAAAACTCACATACTGGCTGAATGAGGAGCACAGGAATAATTACTTTCCACATGATACTATGATATTATCTGTCATGCATCTTTATGTAAGTTCAATATCCTCATATGTTAGGCTATTCTGCCCATTAATGTTTCAAGTAGAAGATGAGATAGTGAAGTTCAAAATGGACACTGATGATAAAAAGCTAAAGAAATACTTAAATAATGTATATTAAGTTGTCTCTCTCTTTAGCCATACAAATAGTTTAAAATAATCTCACATTTTCAATTTAATGCTTTCACTTACTTGAACAGAATATTCAAAAGATTCAGTTAATAGCTAACTAGATGATACTTTCCTTATAAACATAATCTTCTTCACTGTATAAAGAGATACTCACAAAATTTTATTTCCTAAAATTCATTTCTTGCCTGCACCAAAAGAAAGGTGAATGAGAGGCTATGTGTCATTAGGAAAACAAATTAAATGTAAATTCTGCTGAGAGTTATTTTCTCTGAGATGATGCTTATTCTTTCTCAGCTGGGGAAGAAATATAGAAGAAAAGACTGTGCTGATAGATAATTCCTTTTCTGTTCAAGTAACAAATATACTATTCACAGGGATGGCCATCTCTGTACATCAAGATTCTGAGAGTGCAGTTATTTTTAGTGCAAGTGAACATTTAAACAAGGAACCCAGGAAAAAAGCAGCACCAAATGGTTACAGATACAGCTTCCCAGCTACATAACTTTGACTGCTTCAAAACCATTAATAAGTTAAATGTCCCAGTGTCCTCCAATACCAGCAAGGTTTGTTACTTCCCATTTTTACAAAGGAAAATGAATACATAGTGTCCAGTCAGCATTTGGCCAGAACCTACATGGTCAGGAGCGTGTACAGGGAGGAAATACCTTCTAGTTACTGTGACTGTGGTTAATGTGTTCAGTTAAGACAGCATTGAAAAGAAAGGGAGTATTTTTAGTCCTGAGCTTTTTTATGCCTAAAGTTTAGGGTGATACAGCCATAGCACTTCCATTACCTATAAAAAGGCAGAATTCTGCTACTCTAAGTTAAATGAATTTGAATTGTAATGGGGAAACACCGCCTTATAGAGTCTCTGTAATGGCAATGTCTCTCTAAATGGTACTAAAAGAAAATTGTTTAAGCAGGTGGTAGAGTAAACCATCCACCAAAACCCATGGAGAAAGCAAAAATAGACACCACTAACTTCAACTTCCAGGACAACCACAGAATACTTCCTCCCACCCTTTTCCTTCACCATATGGGGTAAAGAAAGTTTTGCTAAAGTACTCTTGTATAATCAGCTACAAAACCTCAGAGCAACCACTATTATTACCTGAACCAGAATTTCAACAGTCAACTCCTACCTCACCAAACCACCTCCTTCATGGAGCTGTTTCTTACTCTAGAATCCCCAGTATAACAACTGAGGAACTCAGAGATGCAAAGCATCCTCAAAACATTACTGTTTTCTCAGACTACATGCAGTGTCTGAATTCCTGCCCACCTCAGAAGAGAAACACTCTGAAAAATCTTCAGCACTGCCATGGTAGCAGCATTCCCCTGACTTTGAATCTGGTTGCTCAAATGCAACCTTAAGCTAATTAAGATCTGTGCACATGCCTTCTACCTGCTTGGTTTTGGGAAGTTACCACTCCCACTATCTGACTATACTGAGGGATACAGTTCTTCCAGCTTTCCATGGAAACCTGGTCCTCTGAAAGTCCCTGGACTCAGCGAAAATGAAACAAATAGAAAAGATGAACAAAACAACTGGTTTGCTGTGACTTGAGTGGCTCTCCTGAGCTGCTCAATCAACAAGTCTGAGTGGGCAAACCTGGGGCAGCAGAGCTGTGGCCAAACAGGTGGGGACTGTAATTGCCTCTGTAGCACAGTAACAAGCAAGAAAAACATGTAAGTAGAGCCAGGAGAACATCCTCCTCCAAACTCCTTCACATCACACCAAAATTGCTGTGTAAACAATGCCTCATCTTCATACACATTGACAACAGATTGTCTATGGTTCACACTTTCCTCTTGAGGAGACATTTCTGGCCCTACAAGAAACACCTGAGGCTGGTGAACTGCTGCTGCCAGTCCAGATAGACTTCCATTACACATGAATCAATACCAAGCATGGAGAGAGCTAACCCTGCCTCTCACCAAACCTGAGAGCACCAGTACAGGATGTGCATTAACAGCTCACCTACAGGGCACAATAGCAGCATGAGTGGGACCAATCTATCAACAGAGATATATTAATCCTCTTTCCTCCAAAGTCAGTGAGAGCTTTGAAATTCACCAGTCCAAAACCAAAATATTAGCTCAGAGACAGCTTGGTACCCTCTACAGAGCACAAAAATCCATGCTACAAAAGTGGTTCAGCCCTGTTTTAAGCACATAAAAGAGCAGTTACTATCATCATAGGCTTTATCTGACTATGCCAATGTTCCATCAGTGAAGTTTACACACAGCTGTAGTTTTTTTACATTAAACAAGTTTTGCAAGACACTGCATCCAATAAACCTTCCTCCTTCTACTATAGGAAAAAAAAAGGAACAGACAACAGCAGAGGAAATCTTGATTAAAGGGGTAAACAAATATTTATCTCAGCAAGTGTGCCGGTATATGTGTCACTGGAAACATGAACAAAAGTCATGTTGACTGCCATTGTCCCAAATACCTGACGGATGAAAATATTACTTTGGTGAACACCATGCAGTTCTCACAAGTCTCCCAGTTCTTGTTGCCATAGTGCTCATCTGTGCTTATGGAATGGACAGCTCACTTATGACTGCATTAAAAAATGAAACCCAGATGAAATACACTCCGAGTGTTTACCAGAGAGCTATTTTAATGATTTACAAGCCATCAGTGAATGGACAGAGAGCACAGCTCATTAAAGCAATAGCAGAGCTGGCTGCCATGTCTGTACTCTTACTGAAATATGATTCAGGTAAGAATAAATATAGTTTTATGTGTGTGTATATATATGTAAACCTCAGCAACTAAGAATCATTAGAGGGAATTAACAGAAATGCAGCTGCTCAAGTACAAGAAAGGCGGAATTAACTGCTCTCCTGTTTAGAACAGAAGGAAGATGGGAAGCTTGTAAACCATGTGCTGTTGAAGCCCCAGCCTTTCAGAAGGCTGTCAAGTGGCATAAGCTGCATATCTAGTCTACTCTTAGACGACTTGCTCCAAGGACATCCAGAAAGGTTGCCCATAGGGAGTAGCAGTGCTTAAAAGGAGCAGCTTGATGAGATTGTCAGCTTAAAGAGAAAACTAATGACCTAAATCCAGGATGTGACTTGCTTAGAGACTCAAATAGCCATTTGGAGGTCAAGAATCCTAAAATCACACTAACAAGAGATTCTACGAATCAAATTATCATTTCTTTGCCACTGAATACTTTGTGCAAATTTTGAAAGCAACTTATTAACTAGACACATGCAAGGTTGTACAGAATAGAAAATACAGCAAGTAAGGACAGGAAGGAGGTCACAGATACAAATATAACCACTATCAAACATGAATGTGTTGTGGAAAAAATTTGGGCCATTGATTTAAATTGCTGGTTTGCCAATATGCAATCAATTGTCTTCTGTATCCTCTACAAAATGCAAATAAAACAAGACTATTATGATCTTCCCTGCAGACAGGTTCCTGTCACATTAGTCAACATTCTGCTAGAAAAAAAACTCATACAGACCATCAGTAACTACCAAATACAGGTTTGCACTAACCAAACAGGTGCATTTCTGTGGTTTAATTTAAATTGCTCCGTGTTGAAATACCATGGTAGTTTAAACTGCTGCCTTTTCCTGGATTGTTATTACTACTTCACCTACAACTGTATATACATCAGAGAGCAACGGAGGAGTGGACACATTACATAATCCTCATTGTACACACACCAGATTCAACAGACCCACCAAACCTGACTGGTGTCTGATGCCAGGCAGGTAACGGATTCCATTTTAACTAGTGCATAGATTAATTGTTAACACTTTTTTACATAAATAGTGAAACACAGTTTCTAATTCTAAAGCTCTGTACAGACATGATACACAGAGCAGTCCTATGGAATCACTACATGCAACTATGGAAGCAGA
Source organism: Scytalopus superciliaris (assembly GCA_013400415.1). Lineage (NCBI taxonomy): Eukaryota > Metazoa > Chordata > Aves > Passeriformes > Rhinocryptidae > Scytalopus > Scytalopus superciliaris. The sequence goes on along the minus strand of VXBX01008444.1, from coordinate 519,491 downwards.
AACTGGGAAATGGTCGTGTCTACAGCCATGTAAATCAATTACAAGAGTATTACAGATGCATAACCATACGTATTATGTAAATATGCCTAAAATCAGTTTATGCAATCAGTAGCTACTCCTCAGTGTTTATAGACATTTTCCCCTCTTGCTGCATTTGAAACAATCCTTTTTGCTTACTATTCAAAACATGCCTTTGGAAATCTGAAAAAATGAGATTAAACCTTTATCTATGAAAAGACAAAACCCAACTCCACTTCTCAAATCACTGTCTTGTACTATAAGCAAGCAAATATAAAAGTGGCTCAGTGACCTCCATAGTCAGTGCTCCTGGTATAAGGCTCAATTAACAACTAATTCACCATTACATGACAAACATAATTACAGTCATAAGCTAGAACTGCAAAAATGTATGCATTTACAGAACTTCGAGAATATTTTAGAGCAGTTGTAGACTATTAATAATAAATATTATCAATAACAATATTTATATTAAATACTATAGATCACATCCTCAAACTTTTACTTAAAGATAGAGGACTCAGGTTTATATGCAGAACTAAGCTAAAAAACCCTCTACACTTCCTTGTCTGTTTAGATCACACATAAATAAAAAAACATGTTCCTCATATCTGTAGAGGCATTCAGAGAAGGCACTTGCAATGACTATTATTGAACACCCCTATTTACACGATTGTTAATGCTACAAAGGCTAATACATCTGCCTACAAACAACTTACAGGTTTGAGAGCCCAACTGATCTCTGACCAGGAGATCAAAGAAAAACATGTGACAAAAGCAAATGGCCAGGCCCCATAAACACCACACCAGAAAAGACCACCCCTTGACTTGGTGTTTAAGGCATCTGGTCAATGAGCAAAGCATGTTTTATAAGTGCCAAGAAGCTACTTTTAAATAAACAGTGAGTGTGTTCAAATAATCAGCACTGTTTGAAAACCATTACATTTAAAAAAGAAGCCAGTTCCTTCAATTTAATTTTCCCAGCATTTTAACATATTTTTTTAAAAGACTGCTCATTTGAAGAAGGATTTGCAGGATCTGACTGAAGGAATCCTGCAGTTGCACACACCAAAAGGTTGGACCCTACTTGCTGCACTGCAGGACACAAAAGTCCTTTGGGATCAGTGTCACAATCAGAGCAATTAATAGCTCATTTGTACACCTACCCACCATGCACTGGAAAATGGGCATTACAAAACAGACAACAGCAATAGGCATTTCAACTGTCACCTATGTTCAATTACAAAGAGATGTTGCATAAGAAACTTTCCATGAGTCCCTCCAGAAATGCAAACGGACAAAAGGGGGAAAACAGGTCACAGAAAACTGCAAAAACACACAATAGCTCAAAGAATTGGTAAGAAAGATGATAGGAGAGGTTAAAATAAGTAAGAAAGATGATACAGGAACAAGGATAATAAGAGAGAAATTCAATCTCTACTCAAGTTACCTAGGAAACAGTGCCTGTGTGGTGAGCGGTTTATAGAGGGGAAGAAAATAGCATTGTTTAGGAAAAAACAGCCTTTCAGACAATAGCACAAACTTAGCAAACAGACCTGCAGAAACAAAGAAGCAGTTCAAATTCCCACCAGGCCTCACGACTGCTGTTTGCAGACTTTTAACTCAAAGACATTTAAAATTGGCACGTTGTAAATCTCTCAAGGCAAGCATTTTTAATGGATTTTGCAGCACAGCAGTTTTGCCCTTGCAATATTAACAATGGTTTTCAGGAAAAGATCCTTGTATATCCACACAAAATAATCTAAATTCAAGATTAAGAAAGTATTTAACATTTAGATTTGAGGAGGTAGATTTCATATCCTAATTTTCTAAAAGCCAGCCCAAAAAATGCTGGTTTTTGACTTCTAGATAAAACTACCTTTCTTTCCTCTCTCCTTTTAATCTTTACTAGCACCTACTCTGGGTACATGAGCAATCAAAAAATTTGAGGTTAACGACAACAGGACTCAAGAAAGATCGTATCTCATCCTTCTCACCCCATTTTCTTTGAGTCAGACCATGCAACTGTGGATGGGCACAGACAGACTACTGGCTGTCATGGTAATAAGATGCATAAAAAATAAGCACTAGGAAAGCATTTTAAATTCATTCAGCCTTCAGAACTGGTCAACACAAGTCCTCTCAGTTCTTCAAGGAAAAGTTTCCTCAAAGGACTTGTGAAATTCAGGACAAATTCTTTTTGTGCACAACAGCCAGGAAGTAGGCATTTCAGGCCTCTCTGAAACTACATAGGCACATCCCAGAAACTGCATAATCTATATGTGGCTTAATTTCTCTCAATCTTTCTCTCCTTTCCTTGTTCCTCCACCTTTTCATAAAGCGTTTTTATTGGTATGGTTTTCTTTTTCTAGGGGAAGGGGAAAGATAGTTTCAGCTTTATACTGTTGTAGGATAGAAAAAACAGGGGGCAGGGGAATTCAGAATCTTAATATTTTCACATGATGAGAAAAACATTTCCCACCCAGCACTAACGGCTAGGAAAGCATCTTTCCCATTTTGCAGCAATGTATCATACAGCCTGGTCTTCCCATTATCTCTTCCAACTACTGTTGCTCTCATACAGAATTTCAGAGGAAACATGGAAACAGATGGCCTGTTGGCTTTTCAGGGTAAATGACAAGCACTGTGTGGGTCACCAGTTTCAAAACTACAGCTTGAAAGCCTTTAATCTCTCTATTTTAGGTACTGCTATGATGACCACTTTGGCAGTACCTTAAAAAGCAAAGAGACTTATCGTAGAGTGGGAACACGTAGAACTTCATTTTACATCTATTGAAAGATTACAAATACTCTCTAATCTGACAAAAACAAATCTCTTCCTTCAAAACCCCTTTCCAAGCTACCTCTCTGACTTTGGGGAAAAACATAAGAAACATTTTAAAAACCTCAGGAAGTTTGAAAACAAGCACTGGTTCAGGGATAAATATCAATACTGACGACTACAGAGTAGACCAGCCTTCTATCTTAAAATAGGATGGCTGAGTCACTCATAACTGCAGGCCAGTGCCAGAGGGGACCATCATTTGGTAGGTAACAGGCAATGTCTCAATATCCTAAGGGCTCCTGCATTGGTTAACAGACCCCAAGGCAAATCCCCAAAGAAATAGACCAAGCAAAGTGACACTTTCTTGCCCAAAGGTAGTAGCAGAAAGCGCTATTCATCCAAGATTTGTCTTTTGCGTTTGCATGTGATGTTTCCAATTGCTTGATCCAAGTGATCATGAAGACAGACAGACAGCCATTTCCACAAATCAGTGGCAGCACAGCCTCTCTTCAGTACTGCATGGTGCAACTGGTTGTGGAATATGAGACATGGGAGGATTCCAGGAGTCATCTCATAGGGTTACTCCACACTAACTATAGTTACACAAAAAGAATGATACAGTGCATTTGGACCATGTAGGTTCTTGATGAACCACAGACGTTGTTTTGATTCCATGAGAACCCAAGACTGGGCTGTACTGGAGAGGATATTTGTTTTTAAGAAGTCCCAGAGGTTAGAAGGAGCTGGTCCTGGGGTTGTCTGTTTCTGATGAAGTTCCACCAAATGAGATTTACTCCACCAGCAAGTGGCTTTCCCATGTACAAGACTGTTCTGGTGACATATGCCAACACACCAGAGTCACAGAGACTCTGACAGAGCTGTGGACTTAAACTGCTGCTTATTTTAATGACTCTAAAACTCTGTATATAGCAACCACTGAAAGAGATGATGAAGAATAATGGAGATCTCTTCTTTGTCCAGTTGGATGCTGAGAAGTGCTTTCTGTTGAGAAGCTACTGGGCAGCAGAGTTTGGTCATAATAATGCTATGAATCTGCAGAAGCTAGAACAGCACCAAGAAGTAAACCATTTTAATGGGACACTACAACTGTCAGCAAGGAAATGGGTTTGCTGCTGCCTTACACATACATCTTCTGGGACTAACAGTAGCTTTCAGCTTGTAGCACCAGCACTGCTCAACTCAGCAGGAAAACAGACCATTGAAAGGCAATCAGCAACTCTGCCATGCTTTTCAGGAACTGGTAAGGAAATAGTGTTGAAAAGATAAATAAATAACAAACCTGTAAAATCTCAACATTATAGTTGCTACTCATTCAGCACAAACACAGAGAGCAGGAAAGCTCTGACCTGAGACTACCAACAGAGCTCTCTATGATTCAAATCCCTGCTCTTCCTTCTGGCTTCCAGCTCTGGAGCAGAAATGGAGCAACTTGAGTGAGGCTGCAACACCAGCAGGGAAGCAGAGGAATCTTGGACATGAAAGCTGTTCCCAGCAGAAGAGAGTGAGACACAAAAAGCCACTCAGTTGTGCCAACCCTATCACCAAATGTCACTCAGAGATATCACCCCTGCCTCCATAACTCATAACCTTTGCAGGAGGATTGTGGGAGACATTGCAGATAAAGTTTAAAAATACATACATTAGTTCACAATGATTTACTAATAAAATCTTCACTTTGAAGGAAGAGAAAAACAGAACTGTAACTCACTGGAGATGTTGTTAATCGAAGGATGGCTCCATTTTTTATTTCATTACGATTCTGAAAGAGAAAAATCAAGTATTTTATTTAAGACTCACATAAAAAGATGCAACATGCATTGAGGAGGATGTCATACAGAACATGCAACTTTCCCCTGTCTGAATGTAAAAACCTCCCTCTTTCATATGTAAGCTAACATCAATAGAGTATTTTCCTCACTGAGGCATGTAACACTAGCTTAAAGAAATAGGTGGCTGTTGACATGACAGTTAGCAAATCTGAACCCTTTCAAGAATGACTTCATGTTTTTCAAAGTTTAGCTTCCATTGGCAACATCTAAATATTTCTTTGAAATATACTGTCCATGGTGTCTGGCTCTGGTATTGCACATAGTTGAGGAGTTCGTAAGTTTGCTGAAACCTGTCATTAAACATCTGCAGGATTTAGAACTTATCCCTCTGGCTCTCCATTTTCTATAACAAGAACATGCTGACTTAAAACCACTAGAACCTACCCACTAAGCTCTGCCACCACAACTTTGTATTCTCTCTTAAAAGCAAAAAAAAAAAAAAAAAGAAAAAGGCATGACTGTTAGCAGTAAGTGGAGTTCAAACATACCATAAGTCGTTCTCCTTACCCAGCTGGCAGAAAATGGGGCATTAAACATTTTCTTTTGGTTAAACTCACATAATGTGTTCAACTAAACTAAAGTTATGGGTAGATGAAAAAGCTGCCATGGTGTGAGCTATGATGCACACTTATGGTATCCTTTTAACTTCATGGTCAGAGCCCATGTGCATGTCTTCTCCTGTGGGAAGCATAGGGAAGCTTCCCCCCTTTCAACAAGCTGCCTTCTGTTCACCACAGGTTAGGAGAATAAGGTACCCAGCACAATGATCATATTAACAGGTACTGACTGTGCAGTCACAACATCAGCCATGGTTCAGTAGCTTGTTTGTGAGCCAATAGCCTAACTTGTCAAAGGAATTGGAGGAATCCCTAACAGTTTAAGAGAGAAGGGCTAATTTTGTACTGAAGACAACATTGCAGGCTTTCAGCAGACTGGTGTTTAGCAAAAAAAAAAAAAACAAAACACCTCCAAAACCCAAGAAGGTGCATTTCTCCTCAGGCAGTTTTTTCCAAATTTATTTCATTCTTCTTCCCATTCTGATACATCTCAAATCCAAAATGCAAAAAAACCCAGATAAATCTTGCCTGAAACCAGGTCAAGCAGTCCCAAAATAAAACTCCAGTACATTGCCTCTTTATTGGTATCCAAGTTGTCTGTGGGATTGGTTCTAGCTACTCTCCACCCACAAAGACTTCTTCATGCTAACTGAAATAATTGAAGTGCCAGACAACACAGGGGGTACAAGGGAGAAGCTTTCTTACAGCAGCTTTGCCTATATATGCAACTAAATCATCTCAGGCCTCAGCAGTCTCCTCCTGCCAGAATAGCCTCAGGGAGACCAGCCAGGCTATACTTAAGAGAGGGGCAAAGAAGGGTGAGCAGCTAAATACAGGGTAACTTCCCACAGCATTAACAAAGTGCCAGATTTTTGACTCTTGTAGCAAAACAGCACCAGACCCAGCTACGTTCCATCATGTCAAAGGAATCCATGTGAAGTGGCAACAGTGCATTTGTGTGGTTTAATCTCACTCAGTGTTGGGACAAACTCACTTCACAAAGAGTTGTGCTGGCTTAAAAAGTTGCCACCTCCTGGATTCATGGAACTGAATAAAAGTAACTGCTTTAGGACAGACAGTCAGCGTAAGCTGAATCTACCTCCACCAAGAGGTTAGACTAAGCCACTGGACCTCAGGTGTGTTAGGCCAGAGTATGTTTGTATACACAGGGTTACATCAGCTTTACTCGGAAGGCAGCAAATCCCAGCATCCAATAACATGAAAATCAGGGAATCAGACAACACTTGAACAACTTAAACTGTACCAAACACATTCAGAAATTAAAGTTCACTGACATCTTTATGAAAACATTGGAGCTAATAAGTGAGCAGACTGTTCTTACACACAAGACCTTACTTTTTGTAGCAGCAAAACTTTGGGCTTAAAAGTTTCTCATGTTTCCTGCTGCAATTAACATGAACTACTAAATCTAGTGTACAAATGAGGTTTTTTTGGTTTAGCAAGTTAAGTCACTTCATCTGGGCCACAAAAACATCACTGCAAACACTCTTATTCCACTGCAAACATGAGGTGCTGAGCATAGAGTAAGGTGGCTACGTGGTGGTCTCTGGAGACTTGAGTTTGAACAGCTGAGTACCCCTGCCTCCCACCTGTGTGCTTCCTTTTCCACCTGGCACCAGCTCTGGCACTGGGCAGACTTGTTTGCAGGTCAGCCTCACTAACCTGGCGGAAATTAACTCCAGCAAGAAAGATAAGAGTGTTTTCTGTCAGGTTAATAGACAGAAACAAGCTTCGCAAGGATTCAGCAACAGCACAAACCCGAGAAAGATGGTTAGAACCACATTTTGGGAGCAGAGAAGCAGTTGATGGAAAAAGAGGGGAAGCACAAGGAGGAATTATACCTTCCCTTTTTGGGACCACCAAGATGCCAGCCACAGATGGAATTACATTATTTCATAGTTTCTTCAGCTGAAACCATGCTCCACAGTTTGTTCATTTACAGTAGTTTTGTCACAAGCTGAAACCCTAACTCACAAAAACTTGGTCTTAACCTGATATACTCTCTACAGTGTAAATCATGCAGGTTAAAAAAACCCCTCAAATTAAACAAGGAAGAATCTACAACCAAGAATGAATCTACAACCAAGCTAGCAAGGAAAAATACCTTGTCAAAAATACACTATTTCTCCATAGTCATAGGAATTTCAAAACAAGTGGAAAAAGGGAAGCCAACAACCTGGTCAAAGTTCAAATACCACATAAGAATAAACAAGAGAAGTACTACTTTCCAGAGTGACCCTAAGACAGCAGGTTGTATATAAAATATCAGAAGAAAAAGAACACACAGTACTTAAAAGCATCACTGGATGTTTTCTTTGGAGTCCTTCTGTTTAATCATCACAACAAATCTGAAACACCAAAGCTTTCAGACTCAAAGGTACAATGTCAAAGCCCACAACACACGAAGCCCACAGACCTTTCATCGTGTCTAGCTCAGAGCAAGGTGCATATGTCTGCCCTCTATTGTAAATTCAATCATTGCTGTCACAACAGATAGAGAGCTCATCTTCAACTCCTGATTTAGGCAAAGGATTAAGGAAAACTGCCCAAGTCTTCTCTCTGAAAGTATTCAAAGCATCAAGTCTCTAACGCAGCGTTGAAAAGGGTTAGCTGTTCCTCAGTAAAAAAATACAATTTTGTTTATCCATTCTGAATAATGGCTTAAGCACATAGCAAGAAACAGCGTCTAAGTGTACAATTAAGCCAAGAGGATTTCCTACATTAACTGTGTGATGTAGTAGCCAGCATGCCAGTTAATTTCAATGGCAACATTTACACATAGTTAATCCGCTTAGTTTTAGGGACAATATCCTGTGGATTTCTTTTCCAGGATAACAGAACATCATTACAGCAGCCCAGCTTTGGCAATCATAAACATCACTGCTATTCAGGACAGGGCTCACCACCACCTATGGTGGAAAAAAACCCCAAGAACAAGACAAAAACAAACAAACCATCTTCCAAGATATTTCTCGTCTGTTTCTCAAGTGTACAGTTTTGTACATATTGTTCATGCTGTTGTATTAGGAAAGCTTAATCCTGAGCGGTGAAGCAACTAGGGAAATAGTACTATCCAAAATGTCCCTAAAAAACTCTATAGCAAGAATATAGATTTGTTATAAATGTTATCTAGGACCAAAACAGCAGTTATATTATGGGTACAAATAAGCCCCACTTGCAATATTTTATCTAGCAAGATAAAATATATCAAAGGATTATTTTATTCTAACTGACTAGGTAATACTTCCAAGATGAGTTTTCAATCAGATAGGCAAATACTACCATGAAGACACACAAAGAGCATAACACAACTGGAAGTAGAGGACAGTTCATCTTGTGTTCACAACTCAGGACCCTCTGCCTTCTAATTTCACCAGCTGGAGCAACAAGAACCTACTTGACTATAAACACTTCAGAAGGGCTAGGCAAGGAAGGTGGTGGGATAGCCCTTTATGTTAGGGAGTGTTTTGACTGTCTAGAGCTCAGTGATGGTGACAATAGGGTTGAGTGTTTTTATGGGTAAGAATCAGGGGGAAGGCAAATGAGGAAAAGGTTCTGCACAGAAAGGGCTGCCAAGCCTTGAAATGTGCTGCCCAGTGAATTGGCTGAGTCACTATCACTGGAAGCATTTAGAAGATGTGTAGATGTGGCACTTGGGGACACAGTTTAGTGCTGGACTTAATGATCGTAGAGGTCTTTTCCAACCTAAACGATTCTGTGTTTCTATGACTATCTAGCAGCAGATTCTGTTCCTTCTCAAAGCTCTGCTTTTACTGTGCCATAGGCTACTTTGTCCAAAACACATACAGGAGACTTGCATAGACTTGCACCTAGAAAGCAGGCCTCAAGAATTAACAGATTCCACCAAATCATGCAGAGGGATCAAAGTATGGGAATTCACTTTAAAAAAATCCTATCGAAACAGCCAAGCTATTTATTCAGAGCTTTGCTAAAGAGACACTTTGGAAAATTTATCAGGTAAAATTAAAGTTTATTTTGCCATGCATTTGTCTAATCATTTTTATAATCTGTTAGACCCAGAAAAATGCCTCAATATTCAGTTAACTGTAACTGGTTGGAATGGAATGTTTTCTTAACATATTTGAGGAAGACCTAGAAGCATTAATTCCCATGGTTATAGCTCACTCAGCGCTATTCTTTAACCTTGACCAAACAGCTTCCTTCAGACTTCTCTAACCAGTCTAAAACATAACAGCCAAGAAATCTGAAATTCTTCATATGCTTATACCACTAAGTAACAGATTCATTCCTATTTCCATACTCCTGTTATTTTATTACACCTTCTTCCAAATGAACACGACAACTAAAAATTAGAGCTGTGAAATACACTTTAAGTTAACGACTCCATTATATTTCATGAGGATTTGTTTGGGCAAGTACTAAGTAAGAACAAAATGACACATAATAGAGTTATGAAGTTCATTTCTAACTCAACAACTCAGGAAAGAGAAGCTGAATTCTCATTCACAGATCTCCCTTAAAGCACTGGTTCAGTGTTCTACAGCATCCAGGAAACACTGGGCACCATCAGAAGTGAATTGTGAACAAGGCAGAGGGCATCACTTTGCCACAAGGTAAGAGCTTCATGCACCCATATGCAGGGCACTGTGTGCAGTTTTCACCTGCACATCTTGCAGAGGACACAGTAATGTGAGGGAAAATGCAGAGAAACACAGATTTACAATGGGCTTCAGCAGCTGCATCACAAGGCATGGGCTCTTCATTTTGGAGGGACAAGGGACACAGGCAGGAATGTAGTGGACAAGCCAAATGCAGAACTGTTGTGGTGAAACCCTGCAGTATGAGAACTTAATGTACTTGATGAAAGCACTAAGGGATCAGTTTAAAGCAGGCAGTGAAATACTGAAGTTTGTTGTCACAACAGGTTGTGAAGCCAGGCCATGCCAGCAGGTTCAAGAACAGATGAAAGAGTTGCATGGCCTCTATATGGGATATTAAATGGACCAAGTGTAGGTGTACCCTCCAGCACCTATAATACAACAAAGGGAAGTACTGAGGAAGCATAAAGAGAGTGAAAGCCATCATTTCCCTGAATGGTGTTTGCTACTGTTACAGCTGGGGATGAACTATAAAGTTAGATATAACATTTGGCTGACTTGATAGAGAACTTCTTAAGTTCATTTTTTGTCACCAAAATATTTAATAAGATGAAAATTGAGTGACATAGGCAGTTATCAACATTGTACTACTTGGTATGACAGAACTGTTTTAGAAGAAATACTAATGCAATTAACCATGTGATAAAATTCCCTTTCTGGGAAGCTGTTGGAAATGGGGACAATGTCTTCTAGTTTTTCATGTTATAATTCACTGATAACATTTCCCTTATCAAAATTAAATAGTTTGGTTGAAGTTTCTAAAATGAGGATGTTTACTGCATGCTGTTTATCTACCCCTATTCCAGGATCACTGAAGCTAGTAAATGAACCAAATTACACCAGTGGTTCAGTTTCAGGGTATACATAAGCCAGTGCAACTCTACAGCCCACAAGAAGCACAGTTCTGCACATATCCTTCGAGGCTGTGGGCTCCCAACACTTCCCTTACATCAGATCTACCAACATGCAGCAGCAGCAGAGTCAACCACCTAACCTTAAAAAAGTTACCTCTTCCTCTCCCCTTCACTCACAAACACGAGGAGAAAAAAAGTATTCCAGAGTGTTCTTTTGTCAGATCCATGACTTGAACTAACTTACCTTCCAGCAGTAGTCACTAGAACATTAGTGACACAAACAGAATGAAGCAATAAGGGGGGAAAAGAAAGCTCAACTACCTTTTTCTCCAGCAACCCACAGTATTACCAACTTGACTGCCACTTAAGACCACATACTAAGAAAAAGACCATACTTTGCATGGTATGCTCATCTGCAGGTGGAATGATCTGCAAGGACAACTTCACCAGGCACCACTTGGTCTGCAGAGCAGCAGTGGTATCACCCTGTGGGCAGACATCCTTCTGACACATTAAAAGAAGTTACACGCAGGTTATTTTTAACTTGGATCAGTTCCCCAATTCAAGCAACCACACAGACACACAGACAGTTGTACCAGTAACACGGATAACAAGCAGCCCCATCGTCCTCTGATAAGTCTGAACACAAGAGCTGCACCCTGCAAAATAAACATCAGGAAATGACAGACTTAGCTGGGCTCACCCTACTGTTGGTGAGATCATGTGGGGAAATCAGAACAGGGCACTGGTCTGGACACACACAAGAAAAAAAGCCCCAACAAACAAAAACAAACAAGGATTTTCAAACTGAAGTTGGCTCTTCAGCCACATTCACCCAAACACCACTGGGGGGTCAGCACAGGAGAAGCAGCTCCTAAGCAGATGCTGCTACTAAGAGAAATAGCTGAAGACCCAAGCCAAGACTGTGGTTCACACTCACTTTTGCCAAATCAAAGCAGTTTGCTACCATAAAAGAGTCTTGCTTTCCAGACCCTTTCTCATTCCCGCTACTGTTTGATGTGGCAGCAGCAGTTGGATAACTGCTTGATCAGGCAATAAGGAAACTAAACCAGATGAAAATTGTATCATTTTGGGATTTGCCTGGTTTGTACGGTAAAGGACAGGAATAAGCACTATAGTATAAGAAAGAAAGGGGCCAGTTTATGTTGCAAGCACCACATTTGGAACCATACTGAGACTGAAGGGGTAGCCTGAAGGTGCTTGTGCATCTCTAACACCTACATGCCACTCCTATGCCCTTTCCTGGGCCCTTCCTCTCACCCAAGAGGGACTGTAGGTAAAACATCCCTTTTCCATTTTTGTCTACAGTTGGAAATTGACAAAAAGTTTGTTCTACATCACCTTAAAACAGTTCCAGAAACAACTAAGGGACAGCTCACAGCTATGAAAAAGAGCAAAGCTCCAATCTTCTTCCTACCCTTCCTTTAACTTCTTTTCTACAGCCTGTTCCTGGACATGATTCAAGAGTCCTGTCTCATCCTTACATCAGATCAGGCAGCCTTTTTATTAAGCAACTTTAATGAACTAAAACTGCACAAAATGATCCTCCCCTTGTCATCACCTTCAAAAATGGTCAAAAAAACCCAAACTGCTGTGGCTAGCACAGATGAAGTGGCAGGATCTTATGGGGAAGGGGAGAAAAAAATCAGAACCATCCTCTTTCAGCAGTGGCCTGTGATGTCTGTTCACTGAACTTTGGAAAACTGCCCATCCAAATAGACAGTGCTTTAAATATAAAGATGATTTAAAGGATGTTTTTGTGTCAGCCATACCTTACAGGGAACTGTTTACTATCTGGTGAACCAAAATAGTTGTACTGTGGCCGTGGTATGGCAAACCTATCTTCAAGCACTGTAACAGTAAGATGAACCCTTTCAGACCCTTTCCTCTCTACTGATTCCTTCAGAGGCAGAATAACAAAATTAATTCAAGAAAACAAGTATCTACACAAGTTTTTTTTAAAAAACTCTTGATCCATCTCATTAGCCTTGATGTGCAACTGAGGAACTAAATAGAAGGTGGTCATACCTTTTTAAAAAGGACGCAAACAAAAGAATTAAGCTGTTCATGCTAGGGCCAGAAAGTATAATATGTTGACAGGACATAATTGTTTTCTTTGAAAAATTTAGTATAAACCAGAAGTCCTACAAAGTGAGTCCTAAAAACTAGAACTAAATTTGCTAAGGGAAGGATGACTACTACACCCACTGTTCTTGAAATCAATCTCAATGAAACAGGGTTGAAAGGGATTTAGGGTATGGATGGTGATTTAGTATACTTAAGTTTTACTTCTGTTCACTGGAAAAACATATTGGTGTCCACTAGTTTTTGCTGGAGTTCACAGGGCAGTGTTACCACCATCCATCAAGCAGGTAGGAACACAGCCACTCTGACTCCCTGTGCTGCCCTTACTGTAGGGCATTTCTGCAGGCCTGTGCAGATGGCCCAAAATAGTAAGAAATGTGTGAATATGAGGGAAATACTAGTAGCAGAGAAAAGGGAAAGCTGGGCATGGTTTGATCCAGGTCCAATCTGGAATCTCTCAGTTACGTAGCATTATTAACAAATGTACTACAAAGAGTAATGCAAAATGGCAAGTGAAACAGCTCACTTAAGACATTTCTTCAGTTCCCAGTCTTCCTGCTACTTCCCATTCTCAGATGTATATGAAGCAACAGGCTCTTCAGTGAATCAGAAACTTCCATTATTAAGTATGTTTACTTCCAACTCAATGAAATTCAATTAATCAGTAAAAACAGATGAATATGAAAATGTAAAAGAAAAAAAACTCAGACAGTCCCAAGCCTACAAGTGGCTCACTTCTTGCCCTGTCATTTGCATACACTCCCACACAGAGAGCCTGCAATGGCATGGTGCAGTTTCACATGAATACAGAATTACAGGTTGTGTTCAGCAAAAAGCAGGTCACAAACAAAAGCATCTTTGAGGAAAAACAAGCATCAAGGGCTTCACCTAGGTTCTTAGCTTTGGAAAAACAGATGGGGTAGAAGGATGTCCCAGCTGCAAACACAGCACAGAGCTAAATAATGACAACAAAGGGAAGGTGGGGGCAGCTTTTACTGTAAAACAGAATTAAAAGTCTCCCAAAATTAATGGAGTGGACTCAGTGTCTGCTTTCTCCCACTTCAAGCAATAGCATTGAAAAGGCAATGTAGGATATAGGAAAGAAGGAAAAGAACCCTCAAGGAGTCTTCAGAGGCAGCAGATTTAAAAAAAATTGTGGCAATAAAAATGGGCTGTAGTCAATACACAGATGAATTAAATGTCTTTGCACTTAAAACATAAAAAAGTCATCACTTCCACCACTGTGTGCTGACTGTAGCTCAGCAATGACTCACAAAGCCCCACAGCTCAAGCAAGCTAGCCCCTTTATTTTTGATAGTTGCTCAGGTGGAAGGGTAGGAGCTACTACATTCTGCCTTTGGCAGCTAAACCAGCTTGAACATCATCCTTCCCCAACCACACAAATGGATCTAGAGGAGGTCATGGTCTGCAAGGCAAAGGGTGAGCAGTGATGAGGGACCAGACAGGCCCACCAATACGCTGCATAAACCACTCGTATGTCTGTCCCTGGATTCCTAGTACTGCCAGCAGAGGATCAGTAGCAAACAATCATCTAAGCTGTGGTTTTCAGCCCAGGAACACACACAGCACACAAAATTATACAGCCATTTTCTGCTCTTCATACAGCATTTTCTTTTCTGAACCCAACCTCGCCCAGGCTATAGTGTTCCTGAGTTGTTATGCCTGATGTACACAAGCATCTAATTCAGGTACAACCCAGACAGACTGAAGCAAAGGTGACTTTTTAATACTAATTTTATAGTATCTAGCACAATAAAATCCTGATTCAGAAGTCAGGCTTTTAGATGTTTGACCTGCCAAAGAAATGGCCCTCCATGATAAGCAAGGCATTTAAAAAACCACATATCTATTAATACAATTAAAAATCAATTACTTTGTGATCAAAAGACCAGTCAGACTTGGGCTTAGGCACTATACCTGCTTGGTTTTCTTGTTCACATAATCTCTTACTTTATTTCTCTCATTTTTACCAAAACCCAAAAAAGCTGAAATACATATTTAATAATTTCTACTGCATTTTCAAGGGGCACAGATAGAGCCAAAACAGAACCTCAGAGGCAGCAGTCCAAACTGGATCTGCTGTGATAAGCGTTATCTCTAATAGAAACCCTGGATGACTCAAAATTTGTTAAAAGACCTCCCTTATACTGCCTGAAGGAGTTATTCCTACTTCAGTAGAGGTATTTTTCCTAAATAACACAGTCAGAAAAACAATAATAAAAATTTAGAGACAGAATTGTTTAGGTGTTGTTTTTATGTACGGTATAATAGGGAAATATAGGTCAGCTACAAAAGATAAGGAGTTGTGCATCTGACAACCAAAACACAGGTGATGTTTGCCACCCAAATCCAAAGATACAATTGTAAACCATGTAACATTTGCAACATTTTCCCTTCAAAGTTTCTTGTTACTTCCTACAAGAATTCCTTTATTGCTTTTCTTTCAGGTAACTTTAAATATGGGGATATTTTAAAGAGGCATCTTTATCTGGAAGGCAGTCTCTGCAGAAATATGAACTACAGATAATGTCACCTGCATATGTACAGACATACAAGTTACCTTTGAAAGCAGTGAAAAATATTTACTTATTGGAAGCTGTCACTATCACAAAAAAAAAATGTTCTGCTCCTGTCCTTCAGTAAGAGGCAGATTAGAACAATGTGGGTTTTAACTATTAAGTGCTCTTTCTTCACTGAAGTGCATGTATTTGTCCTTATGCCTGGTGATTTCCATGTTTTAACTCAGAAAGCAACATCCTACTGAACACCAATGAGGGAAACTATGTCAAAGTGGTGATGGCCCATATAAGCCTCTCTTTATAACCACTATCCAACATGCAGTGATAAACAGTGAACAATATCTAATGAAAGTCACAGACATCTGAGTAATTCTGGTGGCATTTAGAGCTCTTCTCTCTTATTTATGTGACTCAGAGTCAGACACTCTGCATATTTTCAGTAGGGAATAAACAAACTCAAAGTCCTCTCTGCAGTACAATCCAAAATGTCCTAGAAGACCATAATTTTCCACCCTTATTGCAAGTGAAGAGCAGCCAAAAGCCATCAGACTTACTTTCATGTGACACAGAAAATATTTCTCCAGACTTTCAGGATCACATCCACCAAAAGTGGAGGTAAAGCCTGGAATAATCCCCCAATTGCATCAGGACAAATGCCTTCAACAAATTGGAGTATTCACTCAATCCTGGCTTTTGGAAATATTCACTGTACAATGAGAGTTTAAATGTCAACAGGCAAGTTCAGCTGTATCTGCCTTATTGGAAAACTGTCACCGTTGAGGGCAATTAGCAAAACAGTCTTAGTATTTAATTTGGGTAGAAGCAAAACACAGCAGTCAGTAATTACTTTGACAGGTTTCCTTGTAGTGGCCTGTGAAGTGTCTGTCAACTGAAACTTGAAAAGAGAGAAGGAAAAAAAGAAACAGACCAGTGCACAAGCAAAAAAAAAGGGAAGATCCCAAAACAAATGTGACACATCGAGAAAGTTGTCT
>VXBX01008444.1:481457-499127 GCA_013400415.1 Scytalopus superciliaris | reverse complement strand
TTTTTTTTTTTTTTAAGAGGGATAGAGGGAGGAGCACAGGTTTGTCTGGAGCTGGATAACTCCAGTTTGCCATCCTGCACATGTGTGCCAGCCCGTAGGTAACCTGCGGCCAGGCAGAGCACACAGCTCTGTAGGCTGCATCCCTTTCTCTCCTCAGGATGCTACTGTGGGTCCCGTTCTGGTATTTGCATATTTTGACAAAATTTTATCTGGGTTATTAATTCCTTCTACAAAGTAAATCAGTTAGCAGATTCAATATAATGGGGGACAAAAACAGTAACTGCCTCTCCTCCCATTATTTCCCATAGGACCTATAGATTCCCATTGGGAACTATGACTCAAAGATGCTGTAACAACCAAACTTAACAATAATACAAATACTGGGAAGGTTGGATTAAATTGCTTCCCAAATCACGTTTTTGGTACTTCTAAGTTCTCTACACCATCAATTTTTATATCCTTTGTCAATCCAATTCATCTCCTTTCCCCTTTGCCTCTTCTATGCCGCCTTTGAACTATTACATGACATTATTTGAGACTGAAAAACTGGGAAAAAAAAAAACAAATATAAAATTCCCACAACAAATCCATTAGAATCTGTAAGGAACAGTTAACAACAACAACAAAAAAAAGAAGGCAAGCAAATAGATCCTCAATAATAAAAATTATTAACAATTATTAAATTATTAAAACCCCTCATGGTACAGTTTTATTCTCCTGTGACACTCCTGCTATGGCACTGATGTGACAAAGTATAACTCATGATGAAAAAAAAAAATCAACAAAATCAAAAAAAACGGAACTTTTCTGAGATACAGAGTTTACAATTAGTGATTTGATACCACTTTACAAATTAATAAATGTAAAATAAATACCACTGCAATTCTAACAAGCTGCTGCTCCTACTAATCCCTCAGGCTGCACTCCCGCTGCATAAAAGCCTCCAGACAAAATTCTTTCCCCTTCCCTACGAGGCAGATAAATTGCTGTTTGCAGCTGTAAGCGGGATGTCACCGCACGCAGGCGGCTGCCACGACTCCCTCCGCAATCCCCTGGGCACAGCCGGGCTGGCAAGCACAGGATGCTGGAAGACTCTGGGCAGGCAGCACTCCAAGCTGGCAGCAGCAGTCCTGCCACCCTGCCTGTGCACAGCCAGGCCTCCTTGCCAACAAAACCCTTCCCAGCTCTGGCAGGGACAGGCAGAGGAACAGCTCCCGAGGTCCCTTCCCAGCCCGCTCAAAACCACCTCTACAATCCCCTTCACAGTCTTGATGGTGTAAGCTGCAAGACACGTAACTATGTTTGGGTATCAGTGACAGGACACAACTGTTTACTGCATGGATAGGAATGTAGCAGTACTAGAAGACAAAGAAAATTGAGCTATTGTATTTATTTTTTCTTTTTGAACCATGAAAAATGAGGTTAAAGTCTATTTCCATTCTCTGCAGAGCACATCCACTCAGTAGGCCAGTCAAAGACACATTCCCCTCCCCACCCCCGGCTCTAAATATCTGCCTGATGTCAAAGGGAATAGATTTAAAGGCTTTGTCACCTTAATCTTAATAAAATTATATTTACAGAAATTTAAACATCTCTGCTGCACTTACAATTCCAAAAAGTCAAATCTACCTTATTAGTAAAAGTATTTCAAAGAATTCCTTACAATCAGACCAAAAATATTTCAAAGATTTTCCTGCATAGAATTTTTTTGTGCTAGTGCATTTTGGTTTTGTTTTTATTTTTTGTCTCCATGTCTTCTCCTAAACTAGTAAAAATTAAGTGTGTTTTTACACATGTTGAGATGCTCATTTAAAGATCTAAGAAGATCAAACTGTACCTTTAATGCACAAAATAACACAGATCAAAGTAAACCTTGTGCTCCCTCCAGGAGATAACTCCTTCAGCTGACTTCTCACAGCATCTGCACGGAACACATAGGTGAGTACAAAAGTATTTTCCTAGGGCAGGTATTAAAATGATAACTGAAATGAAGTGGGAAATGACAATGGGGCATTATGACCTT
This sequence comes from Scytalopus superciliaris, assembly GCA_013400415.1. Classification (NCBI taxonomy): domain Eukaryota; kingdom Metazoa; phylum Chordata; class Aves; order Passeriformes; family Rhinocryptidae; genus Scytalopus; species Scytalopus superciliaris. Next base: position 497,104 of record VXBX01008444.1, on the reverse strand, counting down.
GCAACTTACTGATCTGCACACAAAGGGAGAATCCTGACAATGACACAGAGCATAGGCAGCACTGGAACCAATGTGAATTTACACACCTGGTAAAGCTTTATCTCATGCATTGACTGGTTAGCACAGGTGTCTGAGATGCTGCCTTGCTGTAACACTAATGCAGTAATACCGAGTCACCCCTTCTGTGCCCACCTGCATGTGCCTCAGGTCATGTCTCCAGGTTTTGTGTGCTTAGATGCACACCAATCCCTAACTCTGTCATCTTGACTACCTGCTCTTGCTACTTGTGCAATATTTGGTAGCACTTCTAAAGCACCTTGCAGAACACAGACTGAGATTTCCCACTTCAATTTCCTCACCAGTTTGATCCTTTTGTGCCTACCCATATGGAAAACCTATAGGGAATCAGTCACCAAGAAGTACAAAGCACAGGCATGCAAGAGTGTAAGCTGGGTGAGTCCAGGTCACTGTTTTGTCCTGGAGAAATCATGGGATGAGCAAAAGAAAGCTAAGAACATCCAATACACCAGTGCTGACCAAGACTAGGTCCAGTTCAAACCACCAGTACACCAGTCTGGGTTTAAAGCACTTCCAGATCAAATAGCAAGTCTGTGTGTGTGTGCAAGTGTGAAAGAGGACAGAAGCCTAAATCTGGGTAGAAACCTGTGTTGTATGTGCACCTATGATATACTTTCATTGTGCTGTATCAGAAAATTATACATAAGTTTCTTTTAGGCCTTCTTTTTCCTTTCCACATGGCTAACAGATTCATTGCTTTTTCTTTTCTTAAGGTTTGTTTGTTGGATTGTGGGTTTTGGGGTTTTTTGGACAATGACTGGGATATCACTCTCCCTGTCTGATGCCTTATAACCACAGAAGTAACAGGAAAACCCATAACCCTTGCTGTCTTTAAGCCTATCACAACAAAAAAAAAAGGGAACCACATGCAGCACATCTGTTAGTGGGAAACACTCAGCATTAAGGGAAAGAAGGTATCTGTGCCTCTGTCAAAACACAGAATTTCAGGCCGGTAAACACACCATTTTGTCTTACAATTAATGTTGTCATTCTACTAACAAATATTTCTGTGCAAAAGTCATTTTTTATGGCTATTCAAAACCAGATAAACATCTCTTTTCGTAATCAGAGGAGGCTTTTTCTGTTACTGTCACACACCAGGGGCCACAGAAACAGAAGTAGAACTGTCTGGTGACAAACAACAGATGCCAGGACACCTGGGTCCTCGACTCACTACTTTGCCACAGGTTTCTCATGGTGTAAGAGGCAAGGTCTTCTGTAAGGTGGAGGTATTGGAGAGCTTTGGATTTCAGCCTCCTCAACCTGCTCTAAATTTTGGGAATCACCTCTCTCTATTGACTACACTGAAGTTTTGGTCAGGCCAGACTTGTTAATTAATCAGCAGGTGTCTGTAAAAGGTGACAGAGAGAATTTCCCTGGGGAGCACCAGAGAGAGGGAATGCCTGAAGAACAGGGACACTGCAATGCTGTAGTAAACAGACACCACAAAACCCAGCCAAGGCCGGGTCAACAACACAGAGTTTTGTTGGTGCAGCAACACAACCTGGGCTGGAAACATTTGCACCCCAGAGTCAACAGGCAACACCCTCAACAAGTGCAGCTGCCATGAGAGAGAGCTTTTATCAGCTTAGTTCACAGCTCTCAAGGTGGTAACTTTAACACGTTGGTAGCAACACTTTAGTATAAATATAGCAGTGGGGGTTGTGCAGAGCCACCAGACTTGGGGAAGCCCAGGTATTCATGTCCTCTCCCACTTGGCTCTCAGCTGCAGCTTCCTCAGCTACTCCCTTCTCACCTCCGAAGAGATCCTCACTCCTAAGCCTGCATTTCACCAGATGTAAGCATTGACTCACAGATCCTATGTTTAGGATATTACAGTGACTGTACAACAAGAATGGAGCAAAATACAACATTATTAACAAAAAACCTCAAACAAACAAAACCCCCAAACAAACAAAAAAAAACCACAAACCGAAATTTACAGATATTTCTTACTGCTCATCTAGCGTTATAACAACCCATAACATTCCCTGTTTCCTCAAGTATAAACACGGACACCAAAAGCTCCTAGTCAAGAGTACTGAAAAGTTACAAAGCACCTAGGGACCTACAGCTGTGGCTTACAGCATGTTTGCATGCAACATACTTGCACAAAATATTTAAATATAGCTAAAATACAGTCAAAAATACAAAGCAGGGCTTTAAGATGTGGCTCTTCACACAACCTACTAGGAGAGCACCCCTTTGAAGACTGAAACCCAAACCCACAGCTCATCACTGACACACTGGGTAGAAATTTCTAAATGATTTTTAGCATTACTTTCTTTTGTACTACAATCTTGGATTTCTATAAGGAGAATATAATTGAATCATGAAGTGCACCTGGATACTCCAGCTGGCCAGAACGTGAATTAATTCATTGGTGCGTAAATGCAGGAATCTGGTCATTACACATTTCTTTTAGATACAGCAGAATTAACTTAACTTAAGAGATGAGACTCCTGCTGACTCATAAGAAAAAATTATGGATGCAACATTCTTAAAGTCATGTTTAGCCTTCATCTTGAAAATGCCACCAGTAGCAGGCAGCAAAATTCAGGCTCCAATGGGGAGTTGTCACTACCACTATGGAGTTAGCAAAATCAGAGACAGGAGGAAAAAAAAACAAAACAAAACAACCCCAAAAAACAAAAAAACAAACAAACAAAAAAGAAAAAACCAAACAAACAAACAAACAAAAAAAAAAACAAAAAGAAACACAACCCCAAACCAAACCAACCAAAAAAACTCCCCAAATCCCAAAAAACATCAAGAAGAGAATGAATGAAGTGTTTTATGTCCCTCTTAAAAATATTATTTCCTGAACATCCTTTATGTTAGAGATCAGGAACAGTGGGACATGGTTTCTGCAGGACCTCAAGTGTACCCTGGCTCTACTTGCACATCTATTTAACAACAAAAAAAATTTACATATATATAAATAAAACTGTCTATTGCATTTAACTCATTTAACTTAAGTCTCTTAATCTAGAAGATAGCATCAAGTAGAAACATAAATAGTATCCATTAGACTGCAATTCATTAAACGTTTCTATTTATTCCTTTCCTTCCTTTTACAATTTCTAACCCTTCTCCACAGCTATTGCCTCTTCCATCTATTAAACTTGGCTGCTGTCTCTGCATTAAACAGCAGTAGTAAGGCAGAGTTTTTATGTATTTTTCAGTGGTGATGTCCCAGCCATACACCACAGGACATGAGTTCACAGCCTTGAAAGACTCCAGCCAACCAGTGGGAATGTGGCTTTGGACAAGCCTGACTAAGAAAATGCAACATGTGACAATAGCATTGCCCTTTTTATCCAGGCTGGCTGGCTGTCACCACATCAAAGAATTGTAGCTCCAATGATAAATACTCCAACAACATAGTCCTGTGAGACAAGAAATTACATTTTTTTGAAACTCATTGTTTTTAACAATGATTGGTTCATTATGTTCACAAAGCACTGTCTATGTGTACAACTGTGTTAGTGCACTGAATTATATCCAATGCACTAAAACATTTGGATTATTGTTTCCAAGGTTATTCTTGCTGTTGAGCACCTTTTAAAAACTAAATAAAAATAAAAAATTGAGACCTTTCATTAGTCCAACAAAGAAAATGCAGGGGGGAAAAAGAATCACATTAAGATAGTATTATTTCCTTACCAGTTCTAATAATCTCTGATGGTAACAAAATTGCAAGTACTATAAAACTGTCAAGGATTTTCACTATGTTTATAGGCCAGTTAGCATCTGTTTATATACAGTGACATCTTTGATTTTGTCAAGCTGAAATAGGACAGGTACAACAGGGAGCAATAAAACTCATTTAATGATTGTTAGTATCTGCTTAGCACCTGAAAGTTTATTTTAAGCAAGCCTTACCTTTAGCAAACTGGCTTAAGCTAGCTGAGTGTTTTTCAATTCTTTTTGAATAGGCAACTACCTTTTGGCTCATCTGTCTTTGGGTAAATCTTCCATCTGCAGCAACCAACATCCTCCCTCAGAAAGGCTGGGACACAGCTGCAAAGGACAGCCTCAAGCACTAACTCTCTCCTCCAGTCTGACAGCAAGGAGCTGCTGCTAGCAAATCCAAGCAGGGAACACTTTTATAAGTCAATGTAAGACTTTTTACTTTTTTTTTTTCCTCTCTCCACAAGCTACTTCATAGTCCTCTATCATCAAGAAAGTCAGATCCTGACAGCTGTTAAAGGCATGACATTTCCCTTCACTACTTTAAACTCAGGATGTGCAATAACATTGGAAATCTTTGCAATATTCATATTAAAAAGCATCACCAGTTCCAGCTACTGCAGTACCATTACACTATCTGGGTAAGAGTTCATACAAATTTGCAGGTTTGTGGGAAGGAGGCAAGAATCCCTCTCTTGCTTCATCCTCTTAGCACTAAACCCCTTGATATTGTGGGGAGTCAAGAGTCTGGAGCCACAACGAAGCACAGGGAGCAGCACTTTATGGTACATCAATACCCCTTTCTTCTTCACCACTTGAACAATGCTGGTGCTCACTAATATTGCATACGTTTAGACTTGTGATGCTCGGATTGTATCAGTACACTGCTATTACTACTGACAGCATTTGCAGAAACTATTGCTATTCTTAGTCTACACACATAGCAGAAGCGATGTGCCACTTTCTTTTCTCTAATTAAGTATTTCACAATCCCTTTTGAACTATAGTTCTCCCCACAGTTTGAGAAACATGCACTACACCAATTAATAATCCCCAAGGGTCCAGACTTAGGTCTGAAAGTTCCTTTTGAAAGAAACAAAACCTTACTGGTGTCCTTTTAATATGCAGTGAAGTACAATGACTTCTATGAAGAAATAAAAAAACAACCAGAAGAGACAACTTGAAAGACACTCTTGAAAGAGAAACTTGTTGCCTAAATCTAAACATTAGAGGGAACATTAATGTAATGGTTCCTCCCATGTGCTGCACTTGTATTAATATGAAATTGTTATATAGACAGTACTCCTGTAAATTTTGCCCACTGTACCATCTTTATGCTATGAAAAGAAAATACAGCTTTTTTCTTGGCTAACATAAAGATTCACATCTGCTAATTTAACCCATGTTTCATGATATCATAGATAAAAGTAAACCTGGAGGAAGAGAGTATGGCCAAGTTTAATTATAAACTGTTCCTCCAGTGCTGAGGAAGTTCATCCCTGAGCTTAGAGAAATCAGGTTTTATTATAACTTGTGTTAAGACACAAGAGTGTATTTGAATGGGCTAAGCCAAAATAGATATTGCCCCCAAACATCCACCTTGTGCCTCTTGTGGAAGCTGCTTCCCCCCCTGCAGCAGGAACAGCGAAAGTGTAAATCCACAAAGTATCCAGGTAACCTTAAACCAGCACTGGCTTACCTAAAATTATTTGTGCTGTAGAAAAAAAACAACAGCTAACAATGAATTATATGTAATAGGCACAAATTAAAGCATGGAATTCTTCATCTGAACACAAGAAATAATATCTTTTTATGAAATGGCTATTTTTGGGACAGACAGAAGACAGGATAGGTTACTCATCATCCTAGTTCACCTGTACAGAGCCCATGCAGCCCTACTCTTAACAACTTCCAGAACAATCAGCCAGAAGACTGGGGAAAAAAAAAACCAGACAATCAGCATCTACCATTCATTTCTTCCCCAGACTGCACCCCTAAAAAGTCCCCTAGAAGATCCCAGTGCAAATTCAGACACCAACTCATTTCCATTCCCCCCCTACATGGCAGGAAGACTTAAGAGTGAAAGATAATCCCTATACCCAGCTAAAGTAATAATCAAATCTTTTCATTAAAAATTAATTTATACCACAGTTTTAATATTACCAGAATGGATTTTATGCAGGGGGGGAAGAGCCTGGATGCTATTTTTCAAATTTATAATTGACGAAAATGGTGCAAGTGGGGGGCAAACTCAAATAGAAATAGCCCCAAGTATTGTAGAAGAGAATAACTGAATTTAGTCAACTACTCCATCTCTCAAGGAGAGAGTAGAAAAGTACATTAACCTGAACATGATTTAAAATCAGTTTTAATGCATATGCACATCAACCAGTTGCTGGGTTTACTGCAACTTACTTAGTCCCCACCTGGCAAGGGAGAGAGGGTTGTAAATAATAGGCAGTTTTGCCCTTCTTGTTTAAAGCAACTATCCAGGAAATAAAAAGCAGTTGTAAAACCCTGACATCAAACAGTACACTGTCAATGAATGAGCAGAAAACCTTTCTCCTCATTCATTGCAAGGAGGCACAGAGGCTGGTTCCAAAAAGCACTTAATTATATATTAATTTTTCTGACAGAGAGTTTCTCTGAGACTAATTTTGTATTATTATTAAAGTTAAAACATCATTGATGAACCCAGGCTGACAAACGCACAGATCTGTAGTGGGAAGCCTCAAGCTGAAAAAGCTCTGTGCCTCCTGAAGTCCAGGTTGTCAAAGTCATACGTCTGAATGGAAGGTTTTTGATGTAAAATTTAGTAACATTTGGTGGAAAAAATACTCATGAGTTCTTTTCAGGTCCGACATCCACCACTACCTCACTATCAATCACTATGGTTTCACAGTGACATTTCTTCACTTTGAAAATATTTTATTCTCTTCATTGCTAAGCAAAACATGCATGTGCACAGCAGGTAAATTGGGATAATGTGCAGCAGAATATAAATAAGTGCTTCCAAGTATATGCAACAAGCAACCCAAAAAAACCTCCCAGATTTTCCTCTGATCTCTTATATGATACTTGTATTTCAATTTTTGGCATAGCCTCAGTACCCTGAGAGATAAAGAACTTGGTGTCATGCTACACTGAGGGGTTTCTGTTGTTCTTTCTAAAACAATAATATCGTGCTGTTCCTTTAAATACTGTTTTTGTTGTTGGTAAGGGATCAGAGAAGGAGGAAACTGGTATGGCAAAGCTTTAAGGATTTTCTGAACATATGTCAAATGGTGGCTGAGTGAGCAGATCCCACCTGGGAGACAGGCAATGGCTGCAGTGTCTGGTCAATGGGTAAGTCATTTCTCTTTTCTGTCTTCCTTTTCCCTCCTCCCCTTTATCATCTCCGACAGCTAGCCATCTGAGGGATGAATCATCTCCTCCACTACAGCTCTTCAACTGAATAGATGTTTTAAAGGAAACAGATCGGGGGAAAGTTAGCATTAAGTGAATCAAAAGCAGAAGCTTAGAAGCATGGATCACCCTGTATGCTTTCAGGGTTCATTCCCACGTTGCTCCCAACCTTGAAAAAGGCAAATCTGAGTGTTTGTGCATGGTTAGTAGGAAGGCATGTTTCTTTCCCATATTTCCATGTCAGACCCTCAAAAATTCATTCCCTCATTTCCCCCTGCATCAGAAGGCTGCTGTTAGCCTTCTCCCTTTCAACCTTACTTTCCCTCTTCTTCCTCCTGCCCATACAATGGTTTGCAGACAACTTGGCAGGTTGTGCTGAAAGAGTTCTACCCAATATAAGTCAGCACTGATCTTTCTTGTCTTCTCTAAATCTTACATAATAAAAGTAAAAACAAGGTCTCCGGAAAGTAAGCTAATATTTCAGATAAGGTATGAGGGGTTTTTGAGACTTCCTTTAAGCTATCTTGTAAATTAAAACCAATCATTTTGGTATTATTTTACTGCTGTTTGGAAGGAGACTGCACAACATTTGTTTTGCCCCCACTATACTTGGTTCATCATGACTAACATGCACCTTTTCCTGAACAGTGTGCAGTGTCTACCGTTTGTTATATAAGAAGAAAAAAGCAAAACATTCCTCACTCCAGAAGGCAAAAGATTTCTACCTGTACGTATATGCCTAGTGAAAAATTTCAGCACATGAAAATAGAAAACCTTGGCAGGTCAAAAAACCAAACCACAAAGTTTGATTTCACTTGGGAACTGCCTTTTTCTCTAACAGGGCTTTCAGACTGCTTAAAAATCATACTGCTGTTATTCCAGCTACTCTCTAGAACCATGTTTCTCCAAATTTCACACAGGAATTCCCAGGCACATGCCACAAAAGAGTTAACCATAAGTGAAACTGATTGCACTGCATGAAGGAATTACAAACCCATGTCAGTAAAACACTTTCAAGTGTGAATTCAAATGCTCTCCTCTCCAACAGAACTTCATTATATACTGAGCCCCCAGACACACTAGGGCCTAAAGCACATTATGAATTTTGTTTTTCACTCTCAATACTATTTACAGACATAATAATAATTCTAAACAGGTAACATGCTGTAGGATTTCAAAATGTTATGGGTAAGCTGTTAAATATTAAAAAGGGTCCTTTTAATATTAATACACGTGCCACAAACACAATCTCAGAGAAGTCCAAAATATAAAACACTGGCACTTGTATAACTTGAATTGGTTTGTCTCCTCCCCCCCACTTTTGTTTCCTAAAAAGAGTTTTAAATTCATAATTTTGAATTGGTTAACTTCTGTGCACTGAATCTAACCAGTCTATGGGGCCATTGCATTAGAACTAACCCATTAAACAGAACAACCCCTGAGATTTCTGTACAGAACAGCAAAGATCCTCCTGTTCACAGTGCACCAGCATATAAGTTCCAAAATCTGTGCTTGCTGCAGCCATTCAGTGTGATTCTACTCCAAATGCAAAGCACTGACTAGAAACTTGAAGACTTTCCACCCAGAGGTAACAACATTATCACAATTTTACTGTTGAACAAACTAAGGCACAAAAGTGTTAAGTGGGTCACACAAGCAGTAAATGCCTTATTTAAGCAGCTGTTCAAAAAGAAAAAGCAAACGCAGAAACCAGCTAAACATATCAAAAACATTAAGCAGTAAGAGAGGAAAAGGGTTACACCCCTTACAAAAAACACCTTTCACCCCACATGCACTCACAGGAAAATACATGTGCATCAAAGTAAACACAAATGCAGAGACACAAACAGGCAGAGAAAAACTTACTTATGCACAGGGCCAGCTGAACACTCATACACAGGCACTTACTTGATCTATTTCCATTAACTTGGGGTAGGCACCTGGCCATTCAATCGCCACCTTCACTATATCAGCAGGAGGGGGCATTGCGACGCTGCTGTTCACCGGAGCCAGTACAACTGGACACTAAATACTGCAGAGAGTCTCTCTCATTCACACCTGCAGGGAGGGGAAAAAAAAGAACAAAAAAAAAGAATAATACAGCAGTTCAGACAGAACTCCAGTGCTGCTGCTTCAGCCTCCTACATCACCCCTGGCTGGGCAGGTGGATGAAAATGTATGTGTGTATGTATGTGCAAGAGCAGACGAATGGCACATATTACAGAAGCAAACACAGGACACAACGCCACGACACGCTGCACAGCTCGACAGTCTGTTAGAAAGATGGCTGAAGCACTGAAATGTACGGTGAATAATAGGCATGCATTAGATTTAAATAGAAAAACTATTTTTAAATATTATTAAATATGCTGGTGGGGAAAAGCGACAAACTGGAGGAAGCTCCTGTTACAGTGTCACTCCTGGAGTCCCAGGGAATGTGACCAAATCTGTTAATGCTGGCGCTCCAGGCGAAGAGATTGCCCAGGAAGTTATGGCCAGGAAACACTGTTTCTTTTAACTATAGCAATGATCTTCTGGGTGTTCACAAATAGATCACTGCACTATAGCAACCAGTATGTCAGGAAGAAGGCAGAACACACAGCAGTTTCCACATATACATACACACACACACACATCCTCACCTAACAGCTCCAGAGATAATCATATATAAATACTTCTCTGTGGTACATCTCAGACACGTGAATACACACGGATATAGTATGCACTCGCAGTGATATAATCAGCTACATAAGATGTCATAGTTCTGCAAGAATATGAATATATACAGGATCTCATGTCAAATAGTGCAAATTTGGGAGAAGGAGAGGAAAGGGGAAGAACCAAATCCACAGGTTTTGCAGAATTTAAGTTCTGTCTCTTTTGACTCATCCAAGTTTGTAACCTCACAACAACATTTTTCAAGAGGGTGTAGTACCTCTCTAGGCTTGCAAACAAACCTGCACCCCTCTCCCAGCTCGGTGGTGGCAGGACACTCTCTAGTAGCAAAGCTCTGCAATTCTCAGACACAGCAGCCCATGCACCCTGCTGGCTGATGGGGAGGTTCCTGCTTGCTTTGCCAAGCCCTCCATGCCGACTGGCACTTTCCGTGCACTCTGCTGAGACCCAGCAAAGGACCATCACGTATGACAAAACAGCAGAAGCTGCAGAAATCCCCAGAGGTGCAGTCCCACTTCTTCTTCTCAGAAAAAGAGAAGGAAGTGGTGAAAGCATGGACACATACTTGCATATATACCCCTTTGAAAGAGCTAAGGCAAGGAGAAGAGCTGGATGAGTATACCAGACATCCAAAAGACACAAACCGGTACAGGTTAAAAAAAGGCTATAACTCCCTTCAGCTGCTGCTTCAACTAACCTCGTCTAACAACCTTTTTCTTGAACTGCTGCAGAAGCATGAACTCAGATCAGTCTGAACAAAATCATGAAATCATCCCCTTATCAAGAAATGTTGTACCTTTGTCTCATACCGCTTTTCTAAGTGGGAGTTCATCCAGCCTTCATATATATGGCTCTGCCTTTCCTTTCTTGGGTGCCTCTGGTCTGCACTGAAAAGGCTCAGTCCTCTGAGTCTGCAAACCCTGTTACATTCTGCATGGAGTTCTCAACACATGCTATAAAAGCAATTTGTGAACTTTAACACTCCATCAACTTATTTCCAACAATAGCAGCCCTGACATCAGGACCGCACATCACCACAAAGCAAAGCACAGGGCAGTAAATAAGACAATGGATGGTCTATAAATAAGACTGGATTGCAGGAAGTGCCTTGAAAAACTAAACAATGTGATTAAGAAATACTGTGATATTGTCTACATTTGGTAGATGTTACAGGAACCAGGAATAAACACAACTAAAGCATGCAGCTGGCTCGCTGGTCATTAAGAAAAGACAGACATTGACTTTTGGCTTTCTTTTACACTGTAGAGCCTTAGAGGATGTAAAGTACTTCTTTCTCCCCTGACACATCATGCATCCACCATTTCCATCTCCCACCAGTGCTCCCCTTGCTGCACATGCACTGCCTCAACCAACCAGCAAAGGAAAACATTTTTGGTCATTTGTTTTTAACGATGTTCAAGGGAAACAGTTTCCCAGAGGTGGTACAACATGTGAGAAGGGAGGGGAAGAGAGATTTGTTGGCAGGAATGAGCTGTTAATCTACTCTGACAGTCAACTGAAACAGACCTTGGTACTGCCAAACCGTCAGTGAGGGTGTTTCCCATCTCCTCGGCAGTGCAGCCCTTGATAGTCTCAGCCTGTCATTTTAGTGTTAAACCACCTGCAGATGTCTGACCCAATGCTTGACCATCAGGCTTCTCCCTGCATTCCCTGTCTTGGCACCTCAGCCCTGACAGGAAGGATGCTGAAGTCTCAGGCAGAGACTGAGTTTACTGGCCACAACACAGAGCAGCAGCTCCTGCCAGCCAAACTTGACTGAGGATAGCTTCAGATGAGTAAGCTCTTATTTTCAACAGTTATATTTTCCCTCATCATGTTTCTTCTAAAATTTTAATGAAAAAAGAATCATCTGTAGGCCACATATGTAAAGAGATAGAATGGAGACCTATAAAACCTACAGAATCCACCTATTGCATGGGCAAACAGTTTCTTTTGACTGCAAAGACAGGGCATCAGCCTGGAGCACTGTCAACCCTCACTGCAAGAGGCAAAGGAAAGATAACTTGCAGCCTTCCCTTCGAGGTTCACTGATTCCAAAGCTCACAATAAATGTTGGGGAAAAAAAACACTGATTCATGACCACTGGCTGTAAGTACAAAAGCAAAACAACATTACACAGCAATACATTTGCAGAAAACTTCCATTTCCCCAAACACATGAGGGCATTAGCCTTCATGCTGCTTTAGCAAATTGTGGGTCATCTTAACAAGTCACACAGGAAAAAAGGTTTAAGAAAGAAGAGTCAAAGAGTTGACCATAAGTTAATCAAATTCAGCTATGGAAAATAAGCATTTACATTCCAAAGCAAGGTGCAAGAGAAGTCTGCCAGAGCATTCAGAAGACAATTTCAATATGACTACTTTTAACGTAGGCTAGCACAGATCTCCTACATAATTATAATTATTACTATACGTATGCTTATACAGCCATAAAACACAAAGCAAAGTGACAGATCTTTAACTAATACAAATGGGTGTAGTTCCACTTTTCCCACCAGAAGACCAACTCAAAGATAACAATGTGGTCTGAATGCTGAAAAGCATACAAAATTTTTTGCTTTCTTTCTGTTTCTCTGTGGACATCCTAGTCAAATGGGCTGACTTTTTCTTTCCTACTTCAGAATCTTATGAATCCAATGCAGGATCCAAAACATAATTTAGTTTCATTCTACCTACGTGGAAATGCCAGAAACAAGTATTCTTTCTGAGTTTTTTAAGGCCAAAATAGATGTTTAGCTGTCATCACAAAATTATTATTGCAAAGAAAAATCTGCAACCTACAGTGCTGACAATTCAAAATTACCTACTATTTATTCCAGCAGTACGCAGTGTGCTAGACACTGCCCAGTAAAATAGGGAAGGCACAAACTCTGGTGCGGTGTGCTTCCAATTTAGTAAGCAATTTTCATTACTTGAATGAAGAACTAGAACTGATTTCAACTGCTTTTTGTTATGCCAGCAGCAGTCAAGCAGTGAAAAGGATAAGGATGTTGCTAAAGGGTCTAGTTATGGAGTTTTCTCAAGTGCAATTCCTTTTTCTCTCCCAGTGGGAACTGAGAAGCACTGACACATAAGAGCAACTTTGCAACTCATTTTTACAATATTTATTTTCAAGGTGGAATCTGAAGGCAAGAGGATGGATGTGCAGGCAGAAGCATATGAAGGGGAGGAGGGGGTCTGAGGAAAAGGAAGGCAAATGTTTTCCCTAATGCATGCAGGGAGTTGTAACCTGGAGGATGTTTAATCATCTTACATTCTCAAAAGTATACTATTTTATAACTTGAGGGGGGAAAAACCCCAGAACTAAAACATATCTACCACTTGAGCACACTTTCTTCCATTATTATGGTTTTGCAGAACTATGACAGACTAGCACATTAAAGTGCAAATTTGGTGATTTATTGTTATTACCACATACAGTATATATATGCATTTCAACCACGCTATGAAGTGCTTCCAGCGGTCTACTAAGTCAGAGTAATAAACACTCAAGTTGGAAATCAAAGTGTGTTAAATTTAATGCAAAAATGCATCAGCACAGACATGCAAGCTCTCAATTTACCTGCCTGGCTCTGAGGGATTCATTCAGCACAAAATGTATTGAATTTTCCCCTTCTACCTCTGTACTGCACAGGGAAAACAGGGTTTTATTCGCGTATGAAATTAGTTCTCAGTGGAACTCTTCCTTTTTTCTTTTTTTTCTTTAAACTTGTTTTGCAATTTCCTTGGCACTTTCCATACAAAGATCTCAAAGTACTTTAAATAACTTAAAGCTATCAGAGCACATCTCTCAAGAAATAAACTCTATTCTTACTCTACAGACAGAGAAAAATGCAAAGCTAACAGGAGTTATGAGACTTGCAGGTCTACTCATATATGAAAACAGCAGCCTACAAGAGCTTATTTCTTCTTTTACAAAAGAGAGGTAATACTCCCATGAGCAGGCCAAGTCATTTCATGAACAGCTTGAGGAAGAGAACGAATGACTAAAGAGTGACCGGGGGAACGCCAAGTGCACTTGAGAATTTAATAAAACAACGCATGGGTTTCTGCTCCCTGGACAAGAGGCAGCGTATACAGGAATCACCTGGAGCTGGCACAGCTCACACCCCCCCCCCCCCCCACAGGCAGATTTTTCCATGGCATTTCTCCAAAGCGAAGGGAAGGGAGGGCAGTAAGGGCAGGGCAGGACACAGCAGGGCACAGCGGGCACTGGCAGGGAGCTGAGCATGGCCGGGCAGGGAGGGTCCCACGGCAGGAGGGGAGGCACAGGTCCCTCCGCTCCGCACCTTATGTAAGTAACCACTTCTTGTCAAACCTCATCAGCTTCCCCCGCTCAGCTCCCGCCGCCCCAGCAAACAGAAACTAAGTGGCAAGTTCAGCTGGAAGGTCCCTCGGGGACCAAGTCTGATTAACGATTTTAGAAAGATAATCCACCGCTGGATTAATATCCCCCAAGAGAGTTATTTCTGGAGTTAAACTGCATGACTGAACAGCTGAGTCTAAGGAGCTGTAAACATGCTCTAGCATCTCCGCAAGAAATAAAAACAGGGCACAGAAGCCAGGGGGCTGGATGTACACTTTGGGTACATAAAAAGGCTTTCATGCTGCCTTTTTCCCTTTTGTTACCCTTCAGTGCTATTCACCTCTGTAGTAGGCAGGACTCAAAGGCCCAGCAGACCCATGTCAATAAAATATACAGATGCTTTGACACAAATAGAAGATAAAGCTGTACAGGAGCTGTGAGCTATACTCCAGTGAGAGATGGAAAACACGCAGCAATCTCAGAGAGCAGGCAACCCAGGGGGGCTGCTTCTCCTCTGCAGCAACCACCAACACTGCAGGAAAACATGACCCCACTCAACAGATTTCCATGGTTCAGAGAGGCCCATCAGCTTCCCAAGAGGAACAATTCTTTGATCCTGAACCCTCAACCTGCTGATCAATGATGCATCATTAGCCCAGGAATGCACCAATTAATATTATGATGAAATGAGCTTTGGGCCCTTCAGGTTTAAACACAACACTTTTCCTCTCCAAAATACCTGGAAACAAAGTATTGGAGGAGATTTTAGGAACATGGCTGTGAAATGTACAGAACAGGACAGTTTTTGCCACTTGTAATATCCACAGGGTTATCATCTTTCTCATTCCCATATACACATAACCCTTCTTCACAATTTCATTCAAGCAATTTCTCTTTCCCACAGTTTCCTTGTTCCTCTTCTTAGGAAGCATTTTATGTGGTTGAGACTTTACTACCATTGACAGGCCAGCCCACTCTCAAAAAAAAGCACTCTTCAAAACCAGAGGGGAAAAAAAAGGCTTTAAGGGGTGCTTCAAAAGCAAAGGCGGAAAAAAATCACAACAGACTGGATGTACTCAGAATATAAGCAAGCAGGCTGTCTGGTCTTGCTTCTAAAGCACATATTGAAGCATGCCAGAAAAATTCAGGTATTTCTTCAACTTGAACACTCCCACTTCTAGAAAGATCATTCTCCTTCTACTAAGGAACTTTTAGTTGCATGTCTATAATTCAGAAGAGGACTAAAAACTTAGTTTTAATTATTCAAGTTTTTATTTGAACCTTGGCGGCAATTTGCTTAACACATCCAGTCAAATAAAGATACTCTGTTCACTGAAGATGTTAATATATGAGGTCTTTGAGCTAGAGATCAGGAAAGTATCAAACTCAAGTGTTCAAAAGACAAGTCCAACCAAATTATTGATGTTATTGTTATTATTATTGCAACAATATTATTATTAATATTATTA
>VXBX01008444.1:441860-479299 GCA_013400415.1 Scytalopus superciliaris | reverse complement strand
AAAAAAAAAAAAAAAAAACCAAGAGAAAGAAAGAAACCACGTGTCAGTAATCTTGCAGCAGAAATCAGCTCCATCTACAGAGGTGTTCCTATCAGCCCTGTTTCTCTTATAGTTACTGCAATCAGTGCATCAAAACAGCTAACAGTCAAAACACCCCACGTTTTCCTGACTTCTCAGCACTATGCAGTCTTTGAATCCACCCCTGCAGACTCCTAACTCTGTTCACGTTCTCATATTCACAAAGAATAATTTGCCCTTAACACTTGTGGACTTCCCAGTGGTGGCTCTCTGGAAGAAATTTAGCAAAACAAGACAACAAATGGGACAAACAGTGATAGCCAGAAAAAAAAAAAAAAAAAAGGCATAGCACAATTAATATTAGGGACCTTGTCTACATTTTGCATTTTTGGAATAATTTGAGCTATTCTGCATTAAAGAGTTTGTATCTCCAAACAATATCAGTTGTTGAGACTAAGCCAGCATTTTAATGGACATCATTAAACCCGCTTTGGAAACAGGAATATAGGCATACTAAGGACAAAAACACAGACAGCATCACATCCCAAAACAACTACTATTGATGGGTGTATGCCCATCCCTTAATACTGATGCCACCCTGCTTTACAAATGGTGTTCAGTCTGTGTACCCACAGGCCTGGAACCACTGCTCTGGGGACATCCCAACGAGCTATCACCCTGCCTTTCAATGCTGACACACACCTTGGGGCCATTGTTTGTAATTCTATATCAAGAGGAGCTTGCACACCCGAGCAATCATTTCAATTATAGAGCCAGGTTACCCATAAGATCACTGTAATGTAAAATACAAGCAAAAAGATACTGAAGAACCCAAGAACAGGGCAAAGTCCAGGTTCACACAACCAGAACGTGGGTAGTATCTTGGAGGAATGCAAGAAACTTATCAGAAGAAACCTAACTACAGGATACTAGCAGTGCCAACACTGCCCACCCAGCCCATTTCCAGGGGAGATTTGTCCTGCATAAAGCTTGGTAAACTGCATTAAATGCAACACTTGGTAACAGGAGATTTGGGTATACTAACATGACTATCCCTTACTCATCTTTCTATTGCAAAACCACGAGTAGCAGATGAACCTGTTGAGCAGGGGGGGTGGGTCAAAATGACTTCCAGTAGTCTCTTTCAGCCTCAGCCATTCTGTGTTTCTCTGAGAGCACTGATATAATGTCCTAAGCACTCCTGAAGTCCTAGCCCGGCCATCTGTGTTCAAATATTGTGCCTCTTCTGCACTTAATTCTGCACACAATGAGCAAAAAGAGCTGCTTTGTAGCAGGTTGCCTTCTATGTCAAAATAAGGTTCTCTAAACACACTAAAACCAGCCACCAATTACAGCTTAGGAACAGTCTCCATAACTCCTCCCACCTGGCATCTGAGAGCACTCATTCAAAAAATACCCCAGTCTTCCATAACTTGAACTAAAATTTTAAAGAACAATGTGAAACTTTACTTATGACAGGAAATAATCTAAATTGCCTTTGTGTTACATGACATTCAAAGCACTGGGTAGAATTTGTGGTCACCCCATAATTTTACTGCACACTCTGTTCAGCATTAAAATCCGCATGGCCCAGGGAAAGAGGAAAGAGTGATGCAAACATCATCCTTTATTGGTTTGAGTCATAAGCTCTAGGGAGTCATGCAGTTTAAGCAGCGGATAACAGCTGAAATCTTACTGTTTCTCCCTTTTAGCAGGGACAGCAGGGCAGGCAATGTGTTCACTGAGAAATTACAACCCACATGTGAACTGAAGCCCCCACTGANAAAAAAAAAAAAAAGAGTTGGGGGGAGGAGAGAACTGCCAATTCAGCTACTGCAGTTAAAGCTAAAGACAGGAGTTATAACTGTGTACTATCAGAAAAAAATGGAAATACTTTAACAAAAAAACCTGTCTCATGAAAAATACTAGGTAGTTCAGTAAATATGTTTACTTCATGGCTTCAGTAAAATGTCATTATCAATTAAAAAGTCATCTTTGTAGTACAAACAATCTGTCTCTCCAAGTATCTCACAGGTAACTATAATTTCAAAGGTGCTCTAAGACTCCTCAGATGACTAGAGCTAATACTCACTGTCAAAAGTTGATGACTGCACAGCTGTGTTTCCCCATCACCAAGCTCTGGTTGAACCTCCTGCTCCTGCCTTGCTGGGAACATGCACAGCTATGCCAAGAACGAGCAAAACACTCACTGTTTCCAAATTGGCTAATAAACAAACTGAGCGCTTAACCTCCCCACAATACATGCATCCAGACAAGCAGCAAGCGCTGAGGACTGAACAGTGCCAGCCACATTATTCTGCAAGACAACTCGTGGCAGTTTTCTTCCCAGGAGCCAGAACATCAATTGTCACCGACTGCTGCTGCAACTCAATCAACTTCTATCAAAACACCCATTCAAAATGAACCAGCACTTGCTGTGTGATGCTTTACTCTATTATCCTAAAAACAAATAGAGTGCCTCAAATATTTACTACCCTCTTCATTCCACACAGGAGTTATTGCCAAGCATTTTACCTGCTAAGAACTTGCAAATGCTAACTACAGAACAGGGAGAAGCTGGCAGCAACAGGCAAAAGGACACTGTGCCTTTGCTGCGTAACAACACGCATACCTCTAACTTACTATATAGCAAAAGAAAAGGATTTTCGTAACTGTTTTATGTGGAAAATACTATAATACGTATACATCATCCTGGGCCACCAGCTTTATATCCTCTGATAAAATAAAATCTTTCTGCTCCAAAAAACTCTCTGAATGGCAAGGTCCGGTTCCACAGCAGATCTGGTGTCTGCTTCCCAATGTGACAGCTTTGCCTCCCTCTCCCCAGTGCCAGCATTGGCACTTGTCCAGTAGGCCGGTTTAGAGACACGGAGTGTCCAAAAACTAACCCACAAAGCAAAAACAAAGACATTTTCAGACAGATTAGCCACTTGAATGCGCTCACCACTCACTCACCCAACCATCAGGACCACAACAAGGAACGTGTAAGGCCAAAGAGGAAAGCAGGAATATAACCATATAACCTGCCATTTTTAAAACATTTTGTAAACCTGTCCTGAGACAAAAAAAGAGGAAGAGGATTCATTTCACCTGTGCAAAGTTCATGGCACACAGTTGAGATTCAATTCCATAGAGAAGAATGATGTAAAAGTATGCAATTACTAAGTTCATTACAGTATGTCTCATTAACTCAATGAACTCCTTTATAATTGTAACAGACATTAAAAGATTGAAGCATTTGGATAAAATCCAAGTACATTTTCAGTGCTCTGATGATTGCCAGAGTTCATATCTTCAGAAATACAAAGTAACACCCCTTCACCAAGTCCTCTGTGAAAGAAACCACTGCTTATCCTTCTTCCTTTCAGACTTCAGTGGTCCCAAATTAAATTTTCCCATTTCAGTTGGGGGTGAGGGGTGGCAAATCACTGTTAACTGTCTAGTACAGTTTGACATGCCAGGACTATTTCCAAACAAAGCTGTCAACTGAAGTTGACCACTCTGAACTTCCTAGAGGGCTAACACCTGGCTGAAAAGTCCTTTGTGTGAAAACGGCAACACTAAAACAAAGCCAAACACACAACTCTGTGGTGCTTTTCATTTGCTTTAAGTAGTAATTTAATATAACTAGATCTCTAATGTTCAATCAGTAAGAGTGATTCAAGTATTAATCACTTTAAAACACACCAGAGTCCTCTTCCTGCCCTTCAGTAAAACACTTCTACTCTGCTGTGGACACTAAAACAGCTTTACAGGTTTGGCAGCAGGGCAACAACAGCAAACACAGAGCCTTACCCATTCTCATTTCACTCTATCATAAAGCCACGTTCATAGGTTGTACACTGAAAGTACAAGTTTTTCACTACTGAAAGAATACTTAATTTTTTCTCCATCCTGGAGCTGCATTCACAGAACCACAGACACAGCCCATCAGAAGATGCTAATCTGGAGTAAGGAGTATGATCAGGAAAGAGATATCCCATTTCCAAAACTGCCAGACAGCTTGCCCTGTAACAACTAAGTGAACTCCACATCTCTGAAGACCAGGACTTGAGTCCCATTTCAGTTACAGTCCCTTAGTCCTAACAGGGGATTTTCTGTCAGACTTGGATGTGACTTCCTTCTGCCTTACTTTGAAGATGTATGCAGGGATCACAAAAACATGGTCTCCACAATGTGCAGTTCCCAACTGCTTCCTCTTGATCTGGGCATGCAAAACTTAAGAGAACAGTGTACATGAGGAATGAAGGAAAATATGTTTTTGAAGATTTTTTTTGTTTTCTTTTCACCTGTGCCATTCTCCAGCACTGGAGCAGATCCCCACATCACAAAGATCTCTTCCTGTGTTGAAGACTTAGATGTATTTCACCCAAATCTGTTACCTTGCTGATCTCACCCACTATGCCAAAAATTTTGACTAGGACTGGGAAAGAAAAACCCCCAAAAGATCACACTAAGTCTACTTAGGGCACTTGTAGGAAATTCTAAAGCAGTGTTGTCAATAGGTAAACATGCTACATCAGTGCCCAGGAAAAATCTAATGCTCCCATTTAAACAAGACAGAAAAAAGTATTCTAGCATTTGCAAAACAAACCTTTTGAGACACTAAAGCCCCAGATTTGACCTTGGTGTCATTGAGAGAACGTAATCATTAGCAGCTAGTATATGATATAAACAACAGAAAAATAAACTGAAAAAACCCATCTGCAAACAGACCTTGTATCTGCCAGATTTGCTCCCCACAGCACTGATTAAAGAGAACTCTCTGCCACACATAGTAATCACACTGCTTAAATGAGCAGAGAGTTTGCTTCAAAAAATGAACAGAGAATGTGCTTCAAAGACAAAGATGTTAAACCTGGAACCAAGAACACTTGTGTTTAATTTTCTTTTATTCAAAGGCTTTGTGTGTGGCCACGTGCTTGCCCTTTGGTCCTCTGTGCCTTCAACAACCAGCTATAAAATGGAGCACCACAGTTCTTCAGAAAAGGTGAGGGGCATTTAGAGGCTACAGGGGGTTGCATCTAAATCAGGCTGACAGATTATCCAGAATAGGAAGCTGCCTTATATATTCATGTCCTTGGACAGATTACTCACCCAGATCTTCCTGCATTTTACTCTTCCCAGCCCTCAAGGTCCTGAAAGTAGAGACTGGCTTACCACTTTCTTGCTACCGTTTTTAGTTTCAAAACAACACTTTCCATTAAAAACCAGAGAGGTAGAAATGGAAGATGCAGCTTCAGAGCCTACTGGAAGCAGTCTGTGCTCTTTTTGAGCATTCAGGAGTAGCTATCCATCAGACAGGGCTTCTCACAAGGATCCCAGATATGCACTCTGAGATGGGACAGAAAGGGCCAAACCCTTTTTTTTAGTGATATTTATTGTCCAATAAATATAATAATTCTCTTACTCTGCCAAATTAAAAAATTTATTACTAACACAAAATTATGAATACACTTCTAGGTGGACTATATATACTTATAAACAAATCAGCAAGGGAAACTAATTTCCCAGGCAAAATAAAAGCATCATCATTATACTCATTTAAGCCAAGACTGAAGGAGCACACAGAACATGCTGTAGGGACCTAGTCTGAAGTCTCATTGCCATTTTTCTTTACATATAAAGCTGTTTTTCCTTATGTTAAGCATCCCCAAGGCATGCACAAATGTCTGTGGAGCCAATCAAAATGCAAATACTCTGAAGCAGCCCAGAAAGCAACAACTGCTCATCTCTTTGCCACGTTCTCCCTTTTACTCAGGCTTTCATTGCTTGATACGAGTGACTTTGCCAAAAATTGTGTGCTTTGGTTTTAGAGTCCTGAAAATTTAAGCTGTCCTCAACTTAGAAATGGTCTGCCATCTGGCTCACCCATTCCTGGCAAGTGCCCTAATTTCAGCACACACATGATAGGAAAAACCCCCTGTCCTGTCACAGTTACCTCTTTCTGGCCCCAAATAATCTCTGTAGTTTTACACAGTGAAATTAATGCAAGGCTGCTGGTTTCCTTGTCTCCCGCCCTTGCTTTTAGTCATTTAATTGCTGAAGTGGAAGCACAGATGTTAAAAGAGACAGGCACATGACAGAAAATGCTTGCCACTTGCTTTGAACACGCATAATGCGACAGCAAAAATGAAAAATCCCACAGGTACGAAGGATTCCAATTTTCTCAGGAACAGTTTCATCTCTAACAAGATCAAATTGAACTATTCCCTGTAAATTGAGGAGGTGCCACTTTTAACAGTTCCTTTCTTAAATCTGCTACTATTTCTCATCAACCAGCCTTACTGAAGAAAGAAGAATTCTATCTTAAAAGGAAGAAGGCAGCAAGGTAGCTTTGCATGCCATCAGCCAAGATACCTGTGGTATGTACTGCTGCTTTCTGTTAACAGAAACTCAACCATGGCAAAGGCTGAGAAGTAAAAAAATAGCTGAGAAGTAAAAAGCCTGGTTGAGGACGTTTCCCTTTTGAGCAGCCACACGTGTGATGAGCACAGCTATTAGGCTGTGTGTGAGAAGGAAGATGCCACAGGTCTCTGCTGGCAAACTGTGGCCCTCTAAATTTTCATTTTCGAATTTCAAGAATTTATTACAGTTCTATATAGATGACAAAGCTAGCAGTGATACCCATGAAAGGTGTTTTCAAGCACTTTTAGGTTAAACATCACCTAAAGCACGATTTGACCTGGATCTGCTTTTAGATTTTTTAATTATTGACTTATAATATGTGCATTAGAAGTCACTGGAGACAAAAAGTATCTGAGAATAAGATACTATTTTTGCTTTTGCATGACTTTAAAGTGATGACAGCTTTAAGACTCACTAGAGTAAGCAGGGATTAGACTCTAAAGTGCTTTCCTTGCTTTTAGTACATAAAATTTTCACATAATCAACTTTAGAAAGAATAGCAACTGTCAAGAGTTTTACTGTGTTCTATTTGAATAAGGATGAAGTGGGGAAATGTTTGTTTATTTATTTATTTTTAAACAGGACATTCATTCATAGAAGAAATCTAAGCCTAAAACTCACCTTTAGCCTAGGCAGTACAATTTCTCTCTCTCATCTTTGGCTTTTTTTTTTTTCTTCTTTTCTTTTCTGACAGTGTTTTATTTCGCTTTACATGACCCATTCTTCAAGCCATCTTCCACTCCCTCAAAGAGATTACACTACACACACACACACCAGCCATTTTTCCCCAGATGGAGATTTTGTACCAACTGCTGAACTTTCATCTCAGCCAAAGTACATCCCAGCTGAGATGCAACAGAGACATTTCAACCCACACCAATCTCTCTCTGCACCTTTGAGGTTTTTAAAACAATGGGAAGCAAGACCTTCACTGCCAATTTGGGAATTGCAGAAATGCACATTGATATTTCATTCTTCCTGTATTTTTTTCTTAAATGTCAAATCGAAACAACCTATGCTCTGTAGAAGCCAATTACTACAGCTTTCATGAAGGTTAAAAGTTCAAAAGGAAAGCTGATTTCTTCATTTCGCAGCCTCTTTCAACAATTCCAATAAAGACACGCCAAAGGGCGAGCGGATGCGTAGGTACAGCAGCAAGGGGGCTGAGAGGATGGGTCTCAAAGTTTTTAATTCTCTTATTTATGACTCCACCAGTTTCTGACCTTACCCTCTTCAGGGAGACTGTCCCAAATACTACCAGCAGTGATGAAAAGCTAGGAGAGACACATATTTCTCCTGCTGTCCTCCTCAACACACACAGAGCAAACACTCCCCCAAAGCACATTTTACCCTGCAGGCTTTGGGGAAACATGTCCCAGACACACAAGATGGAACCAAGTAAATTATACCTCTTTCTCAAGCTTGCAGGCTTACTGTGCCTTCTTTCAAAATCCCCTTCCTGCCGACAGATATAAATCAAGCAAGCAAACCTACTCTGTGAAGTCAAAACTTCACATGGCCATAAAAGGCTTTTTTTTTTTCTTATTTTTTTTAAGCATTAACTTTGCACACGAGCATAAGCACCAAAAGTAATGCACCAAGAATTATCTTGCATTGGTTTTTCTAATGAAAATACTCTGTAGCCACAAAAGGAAATGCTTACGGATCAGTAATGAAGGGACTGATTCATATGCCCCAGAGAACAAGTGCTGAACAATGTACACTCAGTGAGGTTTCAGCTTTATCCCTTATTAAAATAACACCACGTGCCTGATCTTTGCCCACTTTATTAACGTTTTTGCTCTTCAAGATTATGAAAATAAGTATGAACAGAGGAGTTAGAAGAAAACAATTCATCACGAAAGCCTATACAGCAAATGTTAAAATTGTCATCTATCTTACTTCTTCTCTTAAAAATTTGCATTTATATACTTGAAGGACAAGATGGGAATTCCAGTTGGAAAGTCACAAAAGTAGGCGGATGCAACCAATAAAATACTAAATCCCAAATGTAACATAGCCTCTGCTACTGTACATAAACATCAATTGGTAATCTGTCAATCTCCTAAAATGCCCCGTGTGTTGGAAAAATATTTAAATATCAGCAAGAAAAAAAGGAAGAATCCTTTGAAATGGCCAGAGACTTATCAATCCTGAGTGGTGCATAAAGAAATCCTCAAATCCAAGGAACAACTGTGCGACTTTACATCTCAACATCTCATGTTCCAGACACCTTCCCCACCCAAGTTCTTCACTGGAATGCAAATCTAGACTGAAGTCACAATGCAGAACAAGGTTTTATCCTTCCTGCTGAGCCCCATTCCAGAAGATACGTGTTCTACATTGCAAAGCGTGTCACATTTTCCATGGGGCATTCAGGAAACTCTTAGCATGAAAACAATGAACGGGATGTTGCAGGGCAGGATAGAGCTACACTCACTGAGCAGGAACATTTGAGGAAGGTGAGGAGGGCACTTTGCACAGTTATTAGTCAGCATCTCCCTGGTTCCAGCCCTATACAGGCTTTGTGTCTGTGAGATAAGCAAAGTTTGCATGCAGTCTTGCTTAGCAGAGCTATTCCCTGTTTTTTTAAGAATTTAATGCCCCAGACAACTTTATAGGACACCCAACCATGAAACAGCTGTGACAAGTTCAGCCCGTTCAGTGCAGTTCACACTCTTGCTCTTGGACCATCTGTAAACAGGGCATGGGCATGTTTACCAGTCAACCTGAGCACAGGAAAAACTTGTACTTTTGGGGTTGTTTTGAACATTTCTGCTAATAAAACTATCACTGCTCAGAATTAGTCTTGTAAGTTAGATCTCATCTGTTACTCCATTACTCCTATCCCTGTGCCTGGAAATACCTGGAACATTAATATTGCCACAGCAAGAGGGTAGCTACACAGAAGGCAAGGGAAATGCCCATATGTTGAAGTTTCCCATGCCCACAAGTGTTGAGAAGCTGGTTCTGTCTCTTCACTGGGTCCTTCCTATATAGGAAGGCCTTTGCATAGGACTTCAGTTGGATCAAAGCTTATACACCTTCCAGAAAGAGCCCTTGGTAAATCCCACGCTCCCAGCTCTTGATGGAGTCCATGTAAAGATAGGTGCTGTGAGACCACGGGAGGGACCACAACTCTCACCCTGCCTTAAGCCATGCTGGCTGAAAGAGGAAGGAGTCACTGAGAACCCCAGTTCTTTAAGGAACCCTTAAGATTCAAAAACCAGTGGAAGTTCTCCAAGACCAGTGAGCTCCTGAGCACTGCTCTTGCTTCAGTAAAGTGGTCACCCTCATTTTATATGAATGAAACCCCAACAGGCTTCTTTTTTTTTTCCACTTTTAATTATTTTTTTTTTTAAAGCAGCAATGTGCATTCCTTGCTTCCCTATTTCAGATATGGTTTTAATTCATCACACTTTCCACACAGTAGTCCTAGAAGAGCAACTCTAATGTAATGCTTTCAGCATCAAATTGAGAGCCCAATTTGTGGCTGCAGCTGTGGCCTGTTATCTGTACTTCATCACTCCAATTCAGCACAACACAAACTCCACAATTCTTCAAACTCTGAAGTGGTGCCTCTACACCACAACAGCAATTAATTTGCCTGTTCCAGACTCTGCCATTAAAAGAAAAGTGTAACATACTACAACGTGACAATAAATTCAGTGCCAGCCCTATGCAACCTCTATATAATTTAAAGAAAATCCCTGCAACCTCAGCATTTAAGAATTGTGACTTCTGATGGAATTTTTTTTATTCATATGCTTACTTTTAAAAGTTAATGATAAATGTGAAATAGTAACTTCACATTAGCACCCAAACTACACCATTAGCTAATTTTTTTACAGAGACTTGGTGAAAAAAAAAATCTACCATTATCAAAATAGAAAAAAAAACTTACTGGAATGTTTTCATATTGACCTGAAAACAAACAAACAAACAAACAAACGAAATTCAAAACCAACCAAAAACTCCACAAAAACTCTTGCACTACAAAGACTTGGAGACTAAATGGCAGTTTCAAAGACAATTCAGACTAAGAAATACCACCTTATAAATTTGTGAATAGGTTCATTTTATAGTACCCTCATTAGGTAAGTTAGGGCCATTAAAGCCTTTTCCCAATAATGCAGTAATTGGCTTTTCATATAAAGAAAAAAGGTTTTCTTCCTTTCATTTGCAAAGAAAACTCTAACAGTAAAATAACATTCATCAGATGGAATAACACTTCCCTGTTACATCATAAAACAAAATCTCACTTCAAAGTAAGGTGATTTTAGACTTGAAATGAGTATGTTTTTAATGAAAAAGGATATTCACATTTAAGCTACTAAGATTTTATTTGAACTTTTATTCACTAAGCTTACTCAGCTCCATTCTCTCCTCTTGGAAGCAAACATAGTTCTTATTAGTTTCCCTATATTCCATATTGGAGCATAGAGCAAAACCACTTTGATACTCCCCTTAGCAATAGGACTAGCAGATCAGGCAGGGATCTAAGAAGAAACACACCACTTCCAAAATAAAACTGCATTTCATAAAGTAAATAAATATTCCATGCAGGTAGTACAGCTGTACCACTTAAGAAGCTCAGTGATTTAAGAATGACTTCAGAATACAAACCCTGCCAATGTGGCACACATCCTTTCATAGAAGGCACACTGCATTACAAAGTTAGCTAGATCTCCATGAGGTTTTTTTGAGGCTTAACCAAATAATAAATGTATCTGCAGCAACCTTCAAAATGATTCTTTTAAGTTTTCCTAAAGGCCGTTTACAAAACAACTGTTACCTTCTGTAACAGATGTACTCTAAAGGCACTTAACCCTAAAATTTGCTACCCCCACTATCTTAACATAAATCAAGAACTACCTTTCTCACTGATATCCACTCTTGTCACTACTTAGGTGACTATTTAATCTTGCTGTTTAAAAAAAAAAAAAAAAAGATATTGCTTCATCAATTAGTTTTACATGGCAATTTTAAATGAATTATTGCTAAATGCACACTGCGAGGCACCAGAGCAAACTCAGATGGGTAACCAATTAAAACTAATAAAACCTAAGAGAAACAGCCATTTATCATCAGAGACTTAAAAAAAAAAAAAAAAAAAAAAACCAAACAAACAACAAACTAACAAAAACCAACCAACCAAAAAAAACCCNNAAAAAACAAACCAAAAACACACAAAAAAATAAACCAAAAGCAAACCGAAAAACAACCCTCACCACCAGCCTTCCAGTAACAAGTCTCAGATCATAGCTGTAATACATAACAAAAGGTGAAATTGCTAGACAGTAGTTTTATTGCACATTATAAAATATGTCTCCACGTTTTACAGACCATATGTTACTTGACTCACTCCTGCCCATAGACAACAGCCTTTTCCTTCTTTTGCTTTATCATCATGCTCTTTACTCTGCAGATACCAACTATTCTTTTCTGTCAGACTGATACAGACCTAAGCAAGCTTAAAGCAAATGTTGTCTAACTTCAATTTAGCTTTGAAGTCTGCTGCTTGCTCTTCATGACAGAACACAGTTTTTTGCAACTTAGCTTGTTTACTTTCTCCAGCTACACCAATTAGACTAATGAGAGTTACTACCCCCACAAACCTACCTTTTTTTTTTCTTTTTTTAAAGCAGTCATTTAGCCTCACAGGCTTGCCAATCTGGTGAAGAGGGATTTAAACTAAAGCTGCTGGGGGAGTGGAACCTCAATTCACCCCACTCATAACCAGTTTGATGCCAGGGCCAGCAAAAGATGTCAAGAGGGATTGAAGGTCAACAGGAGAGCAACTGAAGAGCAGCACAGAGCCATTCCAGCCACTGCAGCCAGTAAGCTGGCTGTTTTGGGAGCCCAACTCATATGTCTCTGCATGCACACACAGAGAGAATAAACAAGAGGAACTGGAGATGTGCACATGCCTGCAGGGCTGTGATCTTACTGGCAACACAGAGACATGGCAGGATGACTCCTATGACTGGAGTATTGGCATGGAAGGATATAGGCTCTTCAGGAACAGCAGAAAGGGAAGACTGGGAGGTGATGTTGCCCTCTATGTCAATGGAGCTCTGCCTGGGGATAGATGAGGAGCCAACTGAGAGCTTATCTGTCAGGATAAAGAGATAGGGCAGGCACAGGTGACATTGTAGTGGGGGTTTGCTACAGGCCTCTTGACTAGGAACACTGAGCAGATGAGGCCCTCTATGCACAAATAGGAACAGCCTCACGTTCACAAGTGCTGGTCCTCATGAAGGATTTCAACCACCCTGACATTTGTTAGAGCGACAACACAGCAGGACATAAGCAATCCAGGATATTCCTGGAATGCATTGATGATAACTTCCTTCTACAAGTGCTGGAGGAGTCAA
Source organism: Scytalopus superciliaris (assembly GCA_013400415.1). Taxonomy (NCBI): domain Eukaryota; kingdom Metazoa; phylum Chordata; class Aves; order Passeriformes; family Rhinocryptidae; genus Scytalopus; species Scytalopus superciliaris. Next base: position 466,475 of record VXBX01008444.1, on the reverse strand, counting down.
TGAGGAGAGGGGGCTACGCTGGACTTTGTTTTAACAACAGCACAGGAAGGACACAGACCTGTTTGAGCAGGTCAAGAGGAGGGCCACAAAGATGATCAGAGGAAAGGAGCACATCTCCTATGAGGACAGGCTGGGAGAGTTGGGGCTGTTAAGCCTGAAGAAGAGAAGGCTCTGGGGAGTCTTTAGAGCAGCCCTCCAGTATCTAAAGGCAGTGATAAGTCAAGGAGTAACGGCTTTAAAGTGAGAGCAGGTTTAGATTAAACATTAGGAAAAACGTCTTTACTGTGAGAGTGGTGAGACACTGGCACAGTTTGCCCAGAGAAGCTGGGGATGCCCCATCTCTGCCAGTGTTTAAGGCCAGGCTGAACAGGGCTTTGGGCAACCTGGTCTAGTGGAAGGTGTACCCAGCTATGGTGGAGGAGGTTGGAAGTAGATCTTTAAGGTCCCTTCCAACCCCAATCCATACTATTATTCATGAGTTCAGGCCTTTAGAATAGCATCAAGAGTGAATATTTGCAATAAAGCCACAGGAGGTGATTTCACTATTAGTGACCCCTAAGTCCTTCAGAAGGATGCCCTGAAACTTCCCAGTTTATGTATTATTGCCATATACTGTTGGATATGCAAATATATATCATTACCCAGGTACAAACAAGTACTGTGACTCATCCATGGGCTTCTGTTCACTGCAGCAAGGAACAATTTGCACAGCATTCTAGTACTCTACTCCCCTCCACAAAATTACTCATCCAAGATTTTTCATGATATAAACTGATGTAAGCTGTGCAGCTGGGGAGCAGAGGTCCAAGGCACAGACTATAGCTGAGGTAAAGATGCATCTTGGTTTGACAACCTGTCTACACGTTGACAAAACATGAAGGATCTCCCACATCCTCAAGAGTCCTGCCACATAGGAGGAGAAATACATGAACTGTCATCATATACTAAAATGCAACTTTGCCATGTGGCAGCCCATGATATATTCCTGTCCTGTAGAACGAGGTGCAGGTTATCTGCCTAAAATTCTCCTGATAAGACCTTCATACCAAGGTCACACAGAACAGAAAGTCACTGTTAGACTTAAAGTAGAAAATGAACGTAAGTTTCTTTGCTGTTGGTTTCCAGGGAGAAGGATTTCACCACTTAACTCCCAAATTCAAAGTTAGTGCCACCGTTCTAAGAGCAGCTTCTTGCATACAAAGCAAGGAGTGCAGGAATCAAGAGAGAAACAAAAGGAAACCAACAAACTACTGAAATGTGCAAAGTCTTTATTTCTTTAAGATATTGCATAGATTCTGAAGATGACTAAGAATTTTATTCATGAAAAATCAACCCCAAATAACTCAAAAGAACATTCAGCGTGGGAGGTTCTTTTGCAAAAATTAAATAGCAATTGTGATGAAATAGTATCTTCTACCAAGTTACCAAAGGATTTACATTTTGCTCATGCTCTTACCTAACTGTGTAGAGCCAGGAATCACACACAAGGGATAACAGTCAATTTGTTATCTCAAAATGTAGCATTATTTCAAAAACGTGGGTGGAAGAGCAGGAAGCAAAAGCAGGGTTAATTTAAAAACAATCTTAGGGCAAGACTCTTATTTCAGAGCTATCCAATAGATTGAACCTCCAGTTCACATCAGCTGCAGATCTGCACAGAGCTAATTTTAGCAGTATTTAAAAAATGCTGGCTAAGTACAGATCATGTTTGATCTACTTATATTCAAACTAGTTATCATTTGACTTACCTGTACCCACACCTGATGCCTCATGACTTAAAACCCAGTATCTCAAAAGTGCTGCCAGAGACAACAAGAAAGGCTATTAGCACAAATTAGTACTTGCTAACTATGCTCTTTGGATTCTTTCCTTCACCCTCACCTGTGCTACATTCACAGGAATGTGATTTTCTTCCTTCAGGTACATCATCTAGATAATATGTGAACATCAGCTGGTCAACAGAGTTCCAACTCCTCCGATACCATCATTAGACTATATGTATTTTAAAGATTTTAGTTTACAAAGCTGTTGATAACTTTAGGACTCAATGACCCTTGTGGGCCCCTTCCAATTCAGTATTCTGTGATTACTTTGCTGTTGACATACTGCTATAAACCCAAAAGGAAAAAGAAGCCACAGATATATCTTGGTTTCTCTTTAAAAATGTATAAAATCAATGCTCCTGTTTAAAAGGTCATTAAAAAGTATTAAAACAATACATTTGTTCAGTTGAAAAGATCAAACACTGACTCCATCAGTTTAGGACAATGTGCTATTATGCTTCAAAGTCACATGTAGCATATATCAAATGAAACGTCAGAGCAGCAAGGCATTTAAATGCATAATTGACATACTTTTTGCATCTCAGTACATTTCACTCCTCAATGGGGCTGTGGGTGGGAGAGGAAAAGGTTGGTTTCTTATGGATTTGACTGTAAAGGCATCATTTGGCAATTCAAATCACCAGATGTTACAACTGCCCACTGGTAGACGCTGCCACATACAGGAAAAACACATACCAGAGACCACCATTCTGCATATTCAGAAGGAGCACTTACAATCACTGTCTGTCTCCTCATGTAGCAGCATTATACAGCCCTCCTGCTGCAATGCCAACATGAGTAATTTGTCATTAAACTGTCAAGCCCTTCATTCTTATTTGTGTATAACAATATTTACTGTTCTTGAGTACCCCGTATTACTGGATTTATATCAGGCCTTGAACAATGAAAACACAAAAAAAACCTCAAACCCAGTGTGTTTTGAAAGGTCCAAACCCACTTCTACTATGTCAGGTACTGGTCAGTCACAGCAGTTACTCTCACATTTTTTCTCTGCTTCTTTACAGGACAAAATGATAATAAGACTCCCTATTTACCATCTGTTGATTAATGTGCATATACAGCCTCATCTTAGACTCTATAAAAGACAGAGCAACATTTTGTCTCACACAAACACACTAAGCCAGGTGCACCAAAAGCAGATGTAGAGGCCTGAACTCTGTGTAACATGAAAACAACCGTTTGTGTCTGTCACAATTTCACAGAAAAATAACTCTACTCATGGGTAATATTCCTGTAAATTACTAGTTTTCCCCAACTCCACCTTTACAGTAATGAACAAGGCCAAAGACAAACTTCACATTTCCATCTGGATGTTAATTAAATACCACCACATCCATTACTTAACATTTCTCATGTGGAGGGCTCTTAGTCACTTTGAGGAGATCAACATCATTACTGACAATTTGCAAATGAGGGATGTGAAAACCAGAAGACCGAGCAGGGTAATATCATTAAGTGGAGAGACAGAGTTGGTCAACCTGAGAACATTAGTGCCAAGAAATAAAAATTTTGAATTTACACTGAACTCAACTACTGCTTGTTTGAACATTCTTTCAATTTGCCTACAAGAAAAAAATGAAAGTAGACGCAGATAAACTTTACTAAAAGCAGGTTAATAAGATTACATTAAACTTCTACAGGCATTTAAGTAAAATTTAAATGCCTTTAATTTGATTTAATGTACTTAACTGAGGAAGTAAAGAAACTAAAACTAAAGCCACTTAAATTCTGCTTAGATGTCCTTGTATAAGAGTACTATATAATTTAATCCACTTCTAAAGCATATCTTCATCTGGATTAATTCTTTCAAGTGCTCCTATGTAGACAAACCCCCTGCACATGCTAAATGCATAGGCAGCTTTCTCAAAGAAGATAAACTACCTGATGCTTAGCATAAAAGATTGAGATTACTGATGAGTTACTGATGACCTATAAGTTCCCCTATAACACACCAATAACCCACTTACATACCCCTAAGTAACAGAATTCAGATGTCCTGAATTTTAGATTCAATGTTCCTCATCTACTTAAAATTAGATCTTTATTTTGAGCTTGTAACAAAAACCAGTTTCAAATACAGTTTCAACGAGATTTCTAAGTTTCATTGTCCCTTAAGTCCAAAAGGAACATTTTCTGTTGACATCTGATCTTTCATCTACCAGTGTAAAGATCAATCGTTGCCTACAGACGAGTTGATATAGCTTATTATATTTGATTTCATGTAGATGTCTTCATTTCAGACAAATGAAACATGCCTCCCTCACAAACTTTTGAGATTCAATGATGTCTTATAGAAGGTTTTCTGAGGGCATAAGAAGTAGGCTGACCCTTCTGTGTTTCTGTGGCCAAAGCTTCCTCGTGTATATAAAAGTCATATATCTACAATCCTTCATCAAGACAACGCAATTTTCCCTGGGTGAGAGGCAAACACCAGCTTACAAACTTATTTGTAAAATGCAGGAGGACTCTGTCTTGCAGTTCTGAACAGCTGGCAGTGCACAACCACAGCTGGAGGTGTACTTCTTCCTACACCCTTCTTCTCACAACAGCCACTACTCCACAGCAAAGCCACAGAAACTATTCTGTAGGTCAGCTCTTGCATGCAGCCCACTGGCAACCACCCCACCTAACCCACCCACTACCTTACAGTGAGGTGGGCCTCACAAAGAGCAGAACCAGCAGCCACAGGTGAGAAGAGACCTGAAAGCAGGCAAGGAAGTTCTACCAGGCTTCATCACTGGTCACACAAATAGGGAAGCAAAAAGCCACCTTGCCCCATCCAAGGGGGAAAATGGGTCAGTGACCAAAGGTGGAGGGGAAGGGAAGGCTCAGCTATCACAAGTGGCAGGAACTAATGCACAGTAGGTTGGTACTGAATTCTTAGTCTTGCTGTTAAAACCCATATTCCCAATATGGTCAACTAATGAAAGTAAGACACCAATTTTAATAAGTTGTGGAAGCTCGTACAGAAGACTATAAACCGTGTTTCCACTAAGATTTTAGCTTAAGTTAGTTAATTTAAGAACCCACCCTTTTTCATAGTTAATTCAAGGATACAGATGAAACTAGAAATGCATCTCCTCCTACTCCTATCACCAACCCCCACAGGAAAATATTTAAATAGCTAAGATTTGTAATCTAGAACAGAGACCAGTATTCTACGAAGTATCCTCTAATTTAAATAAATCTCTCTTATTAACCTAAAGGCATTCTAAAACACATCAATGATTTTTTATTTACTTGCTATTTCACACTAGAGCTCCCAAACATTAGTATACATCTTTTAAAGAACAAATGAATAATTGCAGATTTATGGTATTCAGTCAAATACCGTATTTGAAATTGTAAATTTATTCTGAATTCCAGTAAAATATTCCGTAGCTATATAGTTGCTTTTCTTTGCTACTGCTCGATTATCTGAGTACTCTATACTGTTTGTAAAGTCACAGCATTCCTGAATATTTTGACTGCATATATGCAAATAATCTTCTTCCTTCTAAATTCTTATGTGGGTCATTATTACAGAACTAAATGCTTGAATACTCTTCATGCATTTATTCTCACAGTACCTCTCTCAGACAGCAATACTAGACTGCATTACCCACCAAATCCATAAAAAACTAATAGGTAATCCTGTAAACCAGAAACATACAAAAAAACTGAGAATACAGAAGCATTTGAATTGAACCATGATATAAATTTAGGAGCAAAGAAAAACTTCAGGAGCGAGAAACAAAACTCAGGATCTTCTCCTGTCAGGTATGAGGCTCAACCTCAATTGTTCTCATGAGAATTACTTTGGGTTGGAAAGGTCAGAGATAAAACTCCCCACCAAACGTGCAAGCAATATAAATGTGACATGAAATGCATTCACCCCGTGCCCATTAAACATACCTGTGAACAAAACCTGAGGTGAAATGAGAATGAGCATAGGTAACTTAACTATTTGCAAGACAATAACCCAGTTAAATGGATTCTTTATTTCCACCATATGCCTAGAATAACTATGAAAACTGTAGTGAAACATTGGTGAGTAAGTCACACAGCTCACGGGGTGTGTACAGTTTTAACACTTACCCGATGTGACTAGGACTATTCACTGCACAAAATACAAAGTATCTGCAAATACCTGTGACGCGCCAAGAGATACATGATGAATTACATTCCCACTGCAACAACAAAGCAGTCCCTCTTCCCTGCCCGAAAGAGACAGCATTTGAAAGAGAGTCCTCCAGAGGTGCATGTGGTGAGGAACTGCAGAAAGTTCACTTGGGATTAAATAGCCATTAGCACAGGTGGCCTAACAAGGCACAGATGCCTCTTAAAACCTTTGGCTAGATCTTCACGCACAGATGTAGCTCAGGTGATACTGATTCAGTCTGTGAGATAAGGCCATCACTCTCTGAGGCTACAACACCAGAAGAAAACTCACAGGTGGAAGACAGATGGAATCAGCCCTCCAAAGGCCAACCAGGATGTGACCATGATATTCACCTGCTACACAACTTGGATGTAGTTGCAGTGCCCTCATAAGCTCCCAGTTCAGTATGGGCTGATGTTCCTCCCCACAGGCTCTTTGACACAGGCTCCAGTAGAAGAAAAAAGTACACAGCAATAGCAAATGGATTAAAAAGGAACATAAATTCCTAGTAATGACTGGATTCAGAGCTACACAGAAGGTAAGGGTAGGAAGAGCAGTCAGTTCCCCAACAACTACCCTGAAGGGACAAAGTTTATCCACACTGGCCACATGGCTTTATAGTTTTAATGAGCTGTGTAATACAAGGTGCCACCCAAGCACCATTGGAATGATAATGTATCTTTAACCTCAATGGCATAATCAATAAAAAACAAACAAACACTAGAAACCAAACAAACAAAACCCCCCAAAACCTCAAACCCATCAAATACCCAAAACAGGAAACACAACAAAACCCAATCAAAACAGCAAAAAAACCCCCAAACAAACAACTAGCATCACCAAAAAAATCCCACAGAACTGTAAAATCTAACTAAGTCAGATTGAAAGCAGTTTTCCAATGCTAGACTGCACTGTGTAAATGCTGCTTTGTAAGATGGATAAAAAATAGGGACAGACAATAAAAAAGACAAGTTTATGCAATTTGTGTAAAAACATGCTATTATATGGATGTAAATTATTTGATTTGCTATTTATTAAGTACCTGCAAAGTGCTCAGTGTTATTCAAGTTACAAAGAAAATTGCCTTCTGCTTTAAGAAAATGACAATCTAAATGACAAAGGGAATAGACAAGATGCAGCAAGAAGCCAGTGATGAATGAGGAATATTTTGATTGTGTTTGGAATTTGATTGCTTCCTGTCAGCACCTCTGAGCTCGAGTTCTTGCTACAGATTTGCTGACATGTGGGCAAGTGTGGCGGAGCAGAATATTGGTAAGGCATTTCAGACACAGAATTAGCACAGAGAAAGCCAAAGTGAAGATGAAACAAAAAATGACAAGTTTGGAATCACTATTAGTACAGTGAGGAGAAGCATGAGGGATGTCTTAAGTAACCTGAAAAGAGCTTAAGATGATGACAGAAAACTGCAGGAACCTGATACTTAAAATGAAACTTAAAGGCAGAGCTGCTGTAAGAAATTGCAGCTGAAGCTCGTGTAATGGTAGAAAGACAGACTAGAGCAACCCTGCTTTCTAAAACTGTTAGAACAACCAACATGGTTATTCAGGAGACCCATCTGATGAAGGCAGGTGATGAAGGAATTGAGTAGCAGCTGTTTAGTGATCCAAATAGTTATGCAGTTAGGAAAAGAAAAAAAAGTCTAAGTAATTTTTATGGCCAACCTCTCAGCCTTGGGAGTTCATTCATTACTAGAGGTCCAACATGTCACATTTCTTTATAAAGTTTGTGAGAGAACTAGCCAAGACTTCCCTTGGCAGGGTAAAAACAAATGTCACAAATGGACTTCATACAAATGGGGTTTTGTTTTAAGTATCTCTTCCCCCGCCCTTTGAAATCCCCAACCTATACGAGCATTCAAATTTCTTTCTCCCTTTCTCATCACTTACAAACATAAGAGCGAATAAGACATTGTTTGTTTGTTTTCTTTACTGATAGGAGACTAGTTTTTCTCCAGTTTGGTGGTACTCCAAGTGAACAGGACAGCAGATACACTCCTGGCAACTGTACAGAGTGGTTTTTCTGTATTTTTCCATAAAACACTTCAACTGTGCCAGCTTTCTGAGTAACCTCAGAAATAATATGCTTTTTCTTACAGATGACAGCAGAGTGCAGTTAATAAACAAATTAGACCCATATGAAAGTGTGATTCATATGCAATGTCATTGCTCCAAAGAATAAGGTGGTACATGACCACCAAAGAGACCATTCCTATACATAAACCTTAAAATGAATGCTGCCTCCCAGGCTTTTGCAAAGCTTTGCCCAGCTCTTCAGCACTTAACAGTTGCTGTGTGAAACTCTTCCAGCCACAGAAGAAACCCTCTTACAATGAGGCAGGAAGGTCCAGCAGGAAGCCAGTCAAACAGAACTGTCTCCTCACAGCACCTCACACAGAGACAAAGAGGTATCACATGGTTCCACCAAAACCATATGAAAGCAAAGAGTTTGAAAAGTTTAAGTTAATTAATTAGCATTTTTTGCATTAAAAGATAAAGATGCGAACAACCATAAAAATCTATTGTGGTAGAAACACTTACTGTAGGATGTACAAATCACTATTTCCTCCTAAATCTGGCTACAGCACAAAATATTGGTAACATGCAGTCCTGTGGTTCAGTTTGCACTAAGGGTTTGCACAGAAGGATTTCGTGGCTAGCCTGGTTCAGAGAGTAGTATATCAAGGTGTTTGAGGCAGGCAACAGAAGTGCTCTCAGTCAGTGCATGTCACTGATCTCCCTGCTAAAGGATTTTCATCCCAAGACCTCACACACACGCACGCAGAGCAAGGAGCTCTTGCTGGCACCATCAGCCAGAACACACATCTACGACAAATGGCTGTCACATCCTGAACAAGTGAATTCCAAGACACCATACGCTACAGAGAGAAAAGTTTATAAACAAACCCCCTTGTTTCTTTCCCCTTCTCTCTCCCGTGTCAGCAGCTTTAAGTTCAGCTCGAGGGGATGAAGGGGATTACTGCAGAAAGCTGAAGAGATTGGCAGTGTGACAGGGCTAGGAATAGGAAGTTTAACAGACATAGGAGACCTGCCTCAGTGACTGACTCAGCTTCTGACCCACTTAATGAACTTGGCCAAACTGCTTCTTGGTGCCACTGCTCCTCTCCTAGTCTCTTGTGTGATCTTATCCAATTAGGCCAACATCTTCAAGGCAGAGAGTACCTCTTGCTAATTCTAGTGAAAAACAGCCCATAGGCTTGAATAATACCTTAGGGGGAAAAAAAAAAAAAAGAAAGAAAGAGTGCTGATTTTACTAGGATCTGCCATGCCAAGAATAAAACCATCTTTTCACTTCAATAATGAAGAATACCCACACAGTTAAACCTGTTAATATTATTTAAAAATATGTACAGCTGGAAGAGTGGCATGTTGCTCTCATTCACAAGTTTGCTATATATCCTTACTGACGCCTACCATCTCCCCTAAAGGTCTATTTACAGAGACATTTTTTCTCCCTGGGTCCAAGTTTTCCATTCATGTCCTTTCTTTCCCCTTTTCTCCTCCTTTATCCCCTTCCTCTAGCAGAGCCCCTAAGTCACAATAGACAAACCATTTGTGGTGTGACATTGGGAACTGATCCAAGCCTCCAGTGAGGAGAAAAATAAGCTGAAGAAAAACAAACAATTTATTTTTAACCTGGATGGGTTCCCTGACTGAGCTTATTTCCCACCACAACAGGTGTATCAACATACCTGAGGAAGAAGCTGAGCAGACGAAGCTGCAACTACTGCTGACAAAGTCAAACATATACATTAGTAGGATAAGAATGTTTTTAAAAGATTAATATCGGAGTGGGGGTTCTCGCACTGGGGAACTCTTTAAACATCATAAAATGGACTTAATACATATTCCTTATGTTGTTCACAGTTTCCTTTGCCAGTTTGGCTAATTATACGATATTTAAGTTTAAACATATGTTGCCTCCCTTGCAGTGAATCCTCTCCTCCTACATGATACAGCAGTGAAGTCATTTTGCTGACTTCCAAGTTGAATCCTGCATCTTCTTCAAGTACGTGGGCATTTTTAGCTTCTCTGGAAAGCAGTCCAGCCCTGAGAGCACAGTGATTCTTGTTGCAATAAGCTACCAAGAGCTTGACCACCACAGATATCCTGAAACACATCATCCAGGTGCAATACATGAAAGAACAAACAGAATTTCCACCATACTGAACACATGGTTCTCAGAGCATGTAAGATTCTCAGGATGCATCTGCATTAGAGTGAAAGGTGAACCAGCAGGCCAGAGGCTTTTAATCCCCTTCCTTCCATATCATCACCAATTGACATTGAGATTTTTTTTTTTTTTTTTACTTAAAACCAAGACACATAAGAAATAAGAAAATTCCAAATGGAAGGAGGTGGCAAAAAGTCTAAGAAAAAAAAAATGTATTCCAAGGCCAAAAAAATCTTGCAGCCCTTTACAAACTCTCATGTGCTGCAGACAGGAAAATCTCTTTCACTTGGTGTTCCACATTGCAAGAGTCTTTAGTAAGCAGAGCAGCCGAGTACGCCACAATAGCGGTGTTTCATTAGCTTAGCACAGCAGAGTATAGGATTTAAAGGGAATAGACAGCAGCTGAAAATAATTGCATTAAATTAACATTAACCCACAAACCCAGAAGAGGCATATAATATTCAGGACTGCTACAGAAGCAACAACTCAGAATTAATGTCTGTAAAAGATGAATAATCCCCTTCTAACTGGGATTCAAAATCCTGAAGGAATAAAGTTCACCTCAAATAGTGTTCCCTGAGGTGGAGGAAGGAGGGGAGAAGGAAAGAAAGGAATGCATGGCCTAGTTAAAAATATCAGAAGGTAGGAACACAAACTGTAAAATGATGTGGTTCCCACAGGACTGACATTTTTTATGGTTAATACACACATTCCTTCTCAAAAAGGGCTTTGAAAATAATCTAACTTTAAGATCTGTACATGAAATAGACATGTGAGAATTTAAACACTTAGAGCAAAGAAGACCAAAACCTCAGAGACTAGAGCAAAAAAGATAGCCAGGACTGAACTGGACTAAAGCACAGCCAGCAGTGACAGCTATAATTCAATTGGCTGATAAACTTTGTCCATTTGTTTGATGCCACAAGGGCTTAGAATATAACAGTATCACCAAAAGCACTTAATTAATCGAAGTGTTAGAATGGGAAGACAAATAAGCTCAAGGGAGCACACTGTGCTCAAACTGAAGAGGGAATTTATGCTAAACGTGGGGAGGGAAAGTCATTATTCAAAAAGATTTAAAAGATGATGACTTACAGCACCTATTCATTTCATCTACGAACAAGTACTAGAAGTAAGAAAAGGCACTATTTGCCAGGAGGGGTAAGAAAACTCCCAAGTTTTTTTCCTCCCAGCACCACCTAGAAAAGTCAGCCTGGTCAGGCCCTTGGCTAGCTGCAGGTCAAAAGGAAGAACTAAGCAACCAGCTGAGCTCTGAGGAAAGCCCCAGTAGATGCCACTGTCAGATCAGCTCTAAGACCTCACCAGACCCAGTGCCCCATTAGCCACTGGCCACCTGAATTTACATGGCTCCTCCAACTGGAGATAAATTCTACTTGATGGCCAAGCCAGCATCTAGGAACAATTAACAACCTATTGTCATTAACCATAATGTTCTTCCCTTCTGCATCCCTGCAGAATTTAAAGTATATACAAAGAGACCAAAAAAAAAAAAAAAGCCTGTAGACTTCATAGTTACAGTAAAATTCACCAGCATGGGTTTGTGCTTTAGGATGTTTTTAAACTCCAAAGCACTCCCTACCAAACACATAAAATTAATTTGTAATCCAACCTTACTGGGCAGTGAAAAGTTTCTTTTTAGTTGAGCTCTCCATTGCAGCAAGATTTTATAACTGTTCATCTGTATTTGTCTATCATCTGCACAGCACTATCCCATACGGACACACAGTACTTGTTTTTTATTTTTCTTTTCAGTTTCCTTCATTAGCAATACTAACCTTGTTCTGTTTTTTATTGTATGATCAGCAGAGGACTGCCTAAAAGTGACTAAAATATAGCACTTCATTGGAGTTTTGAGGTTTTTAATGTTTAAAGCAAGTGCTTCCCAGTATTTTTATTTAAACACTTTGATGAAATCGCTAGAGCAGCCTGAATCTCAATTATCTAGAAGATTCTACAACTAGTCTGACACCAAGGTTCTGTGTACAGTAAAATCACACCCTACATGTTTCAGAGTAGGAGTCAGGTCAGTTACAAGATGACAATCTGGTTTTAGTACAAGTTTTGGTGTTCAGGCCTTTCACTTCGTTTTTCCTTAAAGAAGTGAGAGATTCATTTTCTCACACATTTGTCTAACCAAAGAAAGCAGAGAGCTTTCCTGTGAGCAGCAGTGTTACGGCAAACCCATCTGAATTCCTGATGCAGGTTTCTAGCTGTTTAACAAGGTTCACCAGGATCTTTTCCTTACAGTTTCTGCTCTGTCCAGTTTCTTGCTTTCAAAAAACCTGTCTGAACTTTGCATCTTTGGAGCCTCTATTGCTCTGCTGACTTGGTTTGAATCAGCTTCAGCTAACAATTTAAAAGTTACTGTAGAGGAAACAGGAAAAAAGGCACAGATCCTGTAGAAGCAACAGAATCTGTTGCTGTTTCTAAGGGTACCAAGCTAAAACTTCAGAGGGTGGCAGGAATGACCCAATTTTTTGAAGCAGCAGATCTTCTTGCTCTCCACACCTGATATAACACCTTGACAGCAGAAATCCATCCCAAAACTTTGGCTTGGAATGCTGAGAACACCAATTACACCTAAGGTTCTCTTTTACACATGATTTCAGTTAATATTGCAGTTTCATTTCACAAGATCTCCTTCCAGCCCCAGCAAAACACAGAATTTTTGATCAACTTTAAAATTACCGAACTTTTCAAATAAATAACTGAAGTTAAAAAAAACTCTGTAGCTGTTGCTGTTCACTCTTACACTTCAATCAGTTATTTGCATAGTCATTCCCACTACGATTTAATCATTCCTTGCATGACTGCCTAAGTCTACATAGCAAATGAGAACAGTAAATCAAACTAAGCGCTTGGCAGGCATGTACTGCTGAGATCACAGCAAGATCCTGGAATAGCACAGACACTCTCATATGGAAAAGGCTTGTGGAGTTCCCATGCAGTTCAAGTAACCATCATCTGACTCAATGAGCAATCCTGAGAAGGACACAGCCCTCTGTGGAACACGGCTGTTAACTGGGTGAACACCCAGGGAGGTGGCAGAACTGGCATCCAGAGCTTCACCACTAATGTGTCACATTACCCGATCCAGCCATATTACTGCACTAATAACACTAACAGAGACCAGAGCTTTTTAATCTAACCACAAGCTCAGAGGTAAAAAGTGGCAAGCAGGGATGCAAGATCCCCACTAAAAGGTAAGTCTGAATACACAGAGAGGGTTTAATATCTTTGATTTTCAGTTCTCTGACTTAAAAGAATAAAAGATTTTAGGAGGTAGAAAAACAAGGTATGGCTTAGAGAAGGTGTACTTGGCCCAAGGAGAATCACAAAAGAATTACTTAGAATGTGTTTGTGATTCATCATGGTTCAGTAACTTCTCATGAATGTTAATGGCTTTCAGAGAGATAGAAAGGCTTGTGCAGGTGTGACAGAAACAATTAGTCAGTTATTAGTAAGCTGCTGGCTTCGCTGGCAGCCACACTGCTGGAGCTTACTTTATGTGAAGGGCCTGCCAGTAATTCCCCACACGCTGCTGATATTTAGAACTGCCAGAACAGTCAAGACAAAAAAATTATATCTGCAAACACTTCTTTCTCTCTCCTCATTTTGCCTGCCTCCATGGTAAAATCTGCAGTTAAAGTAAAATGCTACATGCTTAAATCAGTGTAGCTCCTCTTCAGGAGTAAGTGTAGGGAAAGAATCTAAGTTTGCCCAAAAGCCCATAAACTAATGTACACAGTAACTCACTGACTTTCCTCTCAAATGCCTTCTAAAAAAGGTGGTCATTTCAGAAGTACACCTACACAGATCTACCTACATGGACCAGCACAGACAGGCTGCTTTAAATTTAAACTTCAGCTTGCTTCAGTGTAAGTACTCCCTCCACCAGTAGCTTTACAGCAAGCAATAAAACTTTATTCTCTTAACATTCCAGAGATCCACTCATTTCCACAGGTCTCGTAGCAACATTTAGAGAAAATTTTCAAATGTGTTGCCTATTACCCTGATATCTAGCATCCTTCTCTAAAGTGGAAGCCAGAACAGCATGAAGAACTGCTTAATTTAATTTACATTCAGCTTTCAGGAAAATACTCTATGATCCCTTAATCACAAAAATGTTCAATCCTTAAAAGGGCATCCTCCAACAGACACTTAGGAAACAAAACCCAACTTTTTCTAAGAGCGACAATACAATCCAAACTGTCATGCTCCAGTGGCAAGCCAGAGGTGTGTTTACAGCACACAGAGCAGCCAGGCTTTGACTCTGTGCCTCACTGCACAACCGAGACACCCAACTGCTGCAGCATAACGCTCATCCTTACTATGAGACAGACAGCACAATTTTTCTGGCATTGTGGATTTCTGAAATGAATAGCAAATAATTCACTAGTGGCTCAATTTATCAGCTATACAGAATTCTCAGGGTCAAGGGTCAGTGAAATGAGATGAAAACCGTTAATCCAGCAGATTCAGATTCTTTGGATAAAGAACACAGCGACATGCTTGTGTGTCTTTTAGCCAACCACAGTTCCCATTAAATTTCTAGGAACTGAGGTTCCATCTGGTTTAATGGCTAGTTTCTTAACATTCACAACCATTAAAAAAATAAGCAAAGACTCTACTGTGCTGTCATACTCTGCATGTTTGCACACAAGTATGCATGTGCATGCATATAAAAGCCAAACATTCTGGTTAAAAGAATGCTTCCTGAATGCAAATTATAATCTTTTGTTGCCTAAATAGCAAAACTCTTCACAGAAAGACTTTCCAAGCTGTTCAGAAAGCAACTATTGTCAGAAGCATAGCTGCACAAGATGGGTGCTTCCCACTCAGCTGATCTGGCCCATGCATTTATTTTCTCCATCATTATTCTTACCTGTACTGCAAAAAATAATATGACCCATATCTGCCCTGGTTTGTGCAGAATCAACAGGATTACTTACAAAAGCAAAACTTAAGTGCATATTTAATTGTAATTTTAATGGAAATAACAATCTTTCCTGTCTTCACGCCCACTTGCCCACCTTAAAAGACCCAGAATAATCTAGGATTGGCCTTAAAAGCTCAAGAGCTTCCTAGCTCAAGAGTTTCCTTACTCCCACTGCAGCCTTATGGTAGACAACCCGTAATGCTGTCTTCTGAGGACTCAAAGAGGCTCTGCAACAGCAGAGAGAAAGGATGGAGAGGAGAAAAAATAAAAAGAAAAGCAATGAGAAGGGCCCAGTGACAGTTCTGGACCAGCAGCCAGTTTGTATGGTTCCTGATCCACAGGACAATCCAATGCAACAGGTCTTCACCATTCACTCCAGAGGATGCAAAGGGTGTTTACAAACATGTTATGATCTTGCCCTGCCACCAGCTAGTGATTTTGCAACTAGATGGGCAATATATTATATAAAAATAAGCTTGTGTTAAAGCTGTGGAGGTCTGAGGTGTTACTGAGGCGTAATTACCTAATGAACATGCCATTATGAATCACTTTTCCACTCTTTGGTCAATTACAAGTTATACAACAGCCCAGCAATACTCAAACTCAATTTCTATGCCTCTGACAGACTAAGCTTATGTGGCTTTTTGTGGGGGCAAAACCCAAAATACATAATTATATATCACTAAACTAAAATGCTAGAGATCACCACCAATTTCCTCTTTCAGGCTTATCTTGCAAAACAAAACAAAACAAGGCCTAAATAAACTTAATACATTCCCCCTCCCTTTTGGGGCTTGCTAATGCTTTCCCCTTCTGCTTGCTTTATTTCTCTTTTCTCTTCCTTCATTCAACCTTATTCTACCATTGTCAAAAGTTTCAAGGAACATGAATGTTTTTTTTCTGCCATTTTTTTTGCAATGCCAAGGTCTGCCTTTCACTGTCAGTCTTGGCATCCTCCCCCTCCCCAGTCGCCCTTCCAAAACTACACTCCATTCTTTCAAGAGCAGCATTTTCTGTTGATAGTGCCAGAGGCCAGGAAGGCTCCTAACAGTACAGTTCCAACAAAGAATCTGAAACTGAACAATCCCTTTTTTTGTAAGAGGACATAAGGAAGTCCAAGATATGGCTTTTAAAATGAGAACACTAAAAAAATGTGCCGCCGGCATTGGCAGTTTTTAAATGAAAACACACAAAATTTCCCTCCCAAAGGGGCAGGTAACATACAATGGCTTTCACCAGAAATGAGCACCTGCTCCTCCTACCTACATAAAAATGCCCCCAGAAAAGAAGGAAAACACATTACACTGTGGATCCATATACCCACAGACATAAATAATATTCCAGTATTTCTGTTTCTGCTGAAGCAAAGGCTGAGGCCAAATGCTACAAATTTCTGCTGGTTCTTCCTAATACGGTCTTGCTCTTCTTCTGACAATTACACAAGGCAAGCCATCAACAACTGCAGAAATACACTATTTCTTTGTCAAAAATTCTTTAAAGGATTTACTACAGAAAGACATTATTTTATGCAAATGTTTCAGCAATCCAATCTCTTTGTCTACAAGGGTAACAACAGGGAAAGTGCTGTTCTTAAGACATAGTTGCTCTACTAACACTAAACGAGAGAAGCTCCTTCTCTTCCTAAATACACTTACTCTGCTTCAGTAACATACCAGTGGGAAAGAAACAGACAACTTCTTCCCTTATGGTATCCAGATTGTTTTGCAAATAGCAAAAGCCATTGCTTTATCACATGTATCAGCCTCAGCTTTCACTGATTTCCTGAATTCTTCAATGGGGGCAGAAGTAGCTGGAGGCCAGTGTTAGACCTCAGAAAGGAAAAAGTAACTTTGCATATTTTAAGGCTGCATCAATTTCTTACGCAACCCAAAGAAGGTGTCTTCCNTTTTTTTTTTTTTTTCATTCAAGACTTTAAGTCCTGGACTTTGAACACATAGACTAATTCTCTGCACAGAGGTGACACACTGGTCACAACTGAAAAATCAACATTTACAGCACTGTGTAACTGAGATAATTCTCTTTATTCCTCTTCTAAAGGCCAAACTCTAGAGGTTTAACACCACTGGACTGAATGGTGTTATGTTAGCACGAAGAACTAAGTTATGCCAGAATTATTTGATTAACATTTTTATTGGAAATATTATGTCAAGTTATTACTAGATTTCATTGGATGAGACTAAGATAATCACCTGCACAGCTTTCTCCATTAAGCCAGCAAAAATTTATAGATTAAGTTCTTCTTTTGAAACAAATGAACAAAAAAAACCCCAGAAAACATAAGAAAAACTCCAAACTCTTGGAGGTTTTTTCCAGTTCCAAGAGTAGATATCCTGACATGAAATCAGTATGAATACAAAACAGAAAATTATGGAAAACATCAAGGATTATTACTTTTAACCTAAATCATAGTGCTACTTCATCATCTTTCATCTATGGACATCCTTAGTAAGATGCAGCAACTACTGTTCATGATAGAGAACTGCTGCCTACAGAATTACTGGAACAATCAACTCTAATTCAGTAAGGAAAGACAGAGGTGGTCATTCCTGCATGAAATCTAGAGGTTTCCAGAATGTCTCTATGTTCACTCCTTTAAGAGCTCATGTCAGTTGTTCAGTAATATTTTGAAATCACCTTTGTTCATATCCATTGACAAAGTGCCTTCTACAAAGTCCCCTTTTTTCTAGCTTGTGCTACCATCAGATTAAAAAATGAAAACAAACAACAGCAGAAATCTCAACCTGAATCCAACCATTAAACACTTTCTTTGCAGTTAGCATATACTAAAACAGTTTGAGAATTTCTATCTACAGCTGATACATAGATTTATTCAATACAAATGCTGGACAGCCAGACCTAAATGGAGCTGTCCTGATCCTTTCCCAGTATTTGGTGGGAGTTCCTCTACATTATTCAGTAGATGGAGCAATTCAGTTCTGCCTGTGTTTGGAAAAAATATGATGGCAGATCTTTTCTGCCCAGTTTGGCTGAATTACCTCATCAAGGCACTACAGCTACAGCAGGAACTTCGTATTACAATCTGAAAAACAGTAGGAGAGAACAAGAGTTCCCACTGCTAATACATACCATCCATGCTGGCCCCAGGGAAGGCAACTCCACAGCTTTTATTCAGAAAACAGCTAGCAAATACATCCCTTTATGTCTCCATTCTGCCTACTGGCTACCCTTGCATTTTTGAATTAACACGGAGAAGATGCTCAAAATCTCCAAGATTCTGAGCTGCTTCAAAACACAACCATGCCTTGCTCCCACTTTCAACTTCTCCATAGGATGGGTAAAGATCAAGTGCTCACACTGGCCATACCAGACTTACCTTTCCCTTTCAGTAAATGCTGTGAATTAACTGATCTTGCTGGAGCTCTCACAAACTAACAGTATTACAGCTGATTAACTCTTTTCTTCAGTAGTACTACTTTTGACAAAACAGTAGGTCCTGGAGGTTGGACTAGACGATCTTTAAAGGTCTCTTCCTACCCAAGCCATTTGGTGATCCAGATCAATTTTTTAAGATGTATTTAAGATATTCTTCTCCCAAGGCTTCTCTTTTAGTGCCTCTTGTCTCATGTGGCAAATGACAAATACACATGGAGTACCATACTGAAAACCCACAACTCTCTTTCCCCTTGGCTAATACTGATAATGCAGTGAATTACGTCCATAATTACATGTAATTATACATCCATAACTAATGCCTGCCTATCTCAAAACAGCTGAGGCTGCTGGAAACAAACAGGGATCAACAAGCTAGGAGATACAGAATACATTTTATGAGCCCTGCCACCTGGGGTTATGCAATTCTTACCAGAATCTGTACGATGTGGCACACCTAAATTCTCCTCTCCTTCCTGCAGGAACACTGCCAGCATTGAAACATTGAAGAGCAGCTGTCTGAGGGCACACTCACATAGTACACCAGCCTTTACCTGATGCAAAGGCTACAACTACATTGTTCCAATGTCAAACGAGTGACTTTCAGTGTCTCTTCCATAGCACTAAAACTATGTAGTTGCACAAGGTCATTCCATTGAAATTACCTATCAGCAGAACACGCAGGAGTGCCCAGCTACTGCCAGAATTCAAAAGCAAGACATCAGTGGTATGAAAACTGTACTGACTCAGGCTGACCATTTCCAAATGAAATTAAAACCTCTAGTTTTCCTAAGTGACTCCAAATTGCTAGCCTAAGAGGCTACTTCTCTCTTCAATCCACATCCACAGATGGGGCCTCTTTGTTACAGAGGAGACAGGACATTCTCTAAAGGGGGCCCTCAACTCTGAATTTCAATAGATCATGAGAGAAAAGCCTCAAGACAGGAAAGCAAGGCTTATCCCCTCAGTCAAGCTTAGGAAGACCAGTGAACACAGCAAGAAGAATTAGTTGGAAACAAAGGATCTGTGGGTTGACTTAGGTTTGATTTTCGAGTCTAGTTTGGGGGGTTCTTTATTTACTGATTTAGGGGAGGGAAGTCTGACTGCTTTTACCCTTATGCCATCATTCCTTTAATTAGAAAAAATAGCCTATAGGCCAGCACACTTATTTTTTCAACCTTCATATGTTAATTACATAGAATTACTTCAAAGCTAAAAGCCTCTCCACCTCTAGAGTGAGATTAATAATTTTACAAAATTTAATCAATTTGGCACATAACAAAAAGAAAATCTTAAAACTTACTGTTTTGATTTGAATCCATATGCCACTACCGCTGAATTATGGATGTTTTGATCCCTCTGGCATATGAGCCAGAAGAACAATTTAAAATTCCAGTGTAAATAGCCCAGGACCATTTTATTTATGTGTTTGTTTTAAAATAGAACGTGAATTCCAACTTGGATTTAAAATTGTGCAGATTATTTTCATCACTTCTCCCTCTGCAGACATCTCTTCTTTATCATAATATGTCTTCTGAGTCATTTGCAGCTGTAGGGGATGAAGCCTTTGAAACCTCTGCCTTCCAGAAAACCATCCCAACACAGCATGGCACTACCAATTCTTGTTGTTACCCAAACATACACTCTTCAAACAAGTTAAATTCCTAAGGTAGCTGAAGGAAAAAAATGGGCTATTTGTAGCAGGTCAAGAAATAAACACCCAGGTCATTGCATATTAGAAAGGTTTATGAAAGGTGCTGCACACGGTTACACCCTAGGGCTAGTCTAAGAAATATAGACTGAAATCACCAGCATTTCATACAGAGAGTAGAACAGATGCTCAAGTCTCAACAGTTTGTCCAAATATGTCAGAGAAGGAAGCCAGGACAAAGAAAGGCTCAGAGCAACGCAGGGCAGAAGAGATGATTCCTCTCCTTCAAAACTGATTTCCACATGTGCACTTGCACAACCCAGTATTTTTCTTCAAGGTCTGGATGATTTTTTTTTTTTAATGCCCTTTTCTAGAAGTGGCACTGACACTAGCTGTCAAATCTTACTTGCCATAGATCTAGTGAAAATGGCATTAAGTGGTCCAAAGTCAAAAAGACCTTATATTTTCATTCACCTTTGTAGGCTTTTTGGTTGACTGGCTCTTTTCCTGCCTCCCTTTCTCCCTTCCTCTGAGTAGTTAAAAACAACTACACCAAACATTCTGCTTTTAGGTCTCCAATGGAAGTTCTCATTTGTTCAAATTTCCTGCCCCTCCTTTTTTTTTTAAGAAAACAGGATTAAGCACAAGATGAAAAGTTATGCATATCTATAGGAGAAGAAATTAGAGACCTACAAAAGGATAGCTCAGACTTAGACCCCATATCTAGCCCTGAATTTTGTGAGATTGGTGAGCAGAAATTATTTCAGTGCATGTGTGAAGAGGGATGAAGGGGTGAAAAGGTTGATAGGAGGAATGTACTTGAACCACAGGGGGTAGACTTTCAACAGATGAGTAAGCTGGTGCTTGAAGGGAGAGGAAAAAAAAGAAAAATTGGGAGAAAAAAAAAGGACAAACACCGATTCTTTAATATTTTAAAAGCCTAGTGACCTAAGGGTATACCAGATATCTTTTCTAGAATGCAAGGACCAGTACTTATGCCTAGGAATATTTTTTTTTTTTTTCAGTTGGTTTGGCTCAGTGTTACTGAAAAAGTTTGTCCAAAAGTCCATGTGTCGAGCCAACACTTATCAGATTTCAATTTCCAGCTGAAGCCACAACCGTTGCTATGAAGACTTATGTGCAACTGTATTCCAGAAAGCAAAGCAATGGAAAAGACTATGCTGATATATAACAAATTCCTTCTTTGGCACTATGAGTAAAAATTGTATTATACCAACCTGTGTTATAGATACTTTTCTCCTCTTATTAGTAGAGAAGAAATGTGCAAACCAAATTTATTGCTTAGCCACAGGGTATTATACGAATACTTCTAAATTCCTCATTACCCTAACTCAATAGATTATCACCTCTCTTAAAATATGAAGCAGCAATTTAAAGAGTCACCACTGCTGTGGCCACTCCAGCAAGATTCAACGAAGTATACAGCAGATAGCCAGTCTAGCCAGACAAAAAGCCTGAACTGCTCATATGGGGTATCTTTGCCAAGACCCACATATCCCTCACACTTCTGCTGGACTATATAATAAATGTACGTCAGCCAAAGAGAAAGAAAAATAGGCAAGTAATATTTTCACTTCAGCTACAAATTCAAACACTGGAATTCATGCATGTACTGAGAATATGTGAATAGTTTCACTAAAACAGTTCTGTATCTATGGAAGAAAGTGTTAAAACAACTGCATTTTGTAGGGGCTTATTGAAATACTGGT
Organism: Scytalopus superciliaris; assembly: GCA_013400415.1. NCBI lineage: Eukaryota > Metazoa > Chordata > Aves > Passeriformes > Rhinocryptidae > Scytalopus > Scytalopus superciliaris. The sequence continues at coordinate 444,526 of VXBX01008444.1, read as the reverse complement.
TTTGCTAAACTCTTTCTATCACTCCAAAACATAGGAAAAATTGTTTGAACTACATATAAAAAATAAAAATCATTCTCCTATTTTCATGGAATCTTTGACCAATCACCACCTTGTCCATTAAACCAGAGCACTGAGTGCCACATTCAATCCTTGGACACCTCCAGGGATGGTGACTCCACCACCTCCGTGGGTAGCCTGTTCCAGTGCTTAACAACTCTTTCCATGAAAAAATTCCTCCTGATGTCCAACCCAAACCTCCCCCAGCACAGCTTGAGGCCATTTCCTCTTGTCCCATCATTTGTTCCCAGGAGGCAGAGCCCAACCTCCACCTGGCTCCACTCTCCTGTCAGGTAGTTGTAGAGAGTGAGACAGTCTCTGAACCTCCTTTTCTCCAGGCTGAGTCCTGCTCTGGAATTGTTAAGGTTGGAAAAATCCTTTAAGATCAAGTCCAACCATCAACAAAGAATGGATAAAGCCGGTAAGTTTTCACCTCTACCTAAAAGAGATGTCCAGTGTCACAAGCCATGCACAACACAAATCAGAATAGGAGGTTCAAGATATTGGGACACAGTTCTGTGTCATTTCCCCCTTCTCTGTGGGTCACAAATTCAACAGTGGCAATTCACCTGCACAGGAGGAGATATTTGGCTAATGGTTTTTATATGCCCTGATGCTTCCCTTCCAGCTCCCCTCCTTAAAGAGAGCAGTTTGCAGCTCTAAGTACTACATATACATGAGCACAGAAATGAGCCTGGAGATGCTGGGCTCCAAGCACTGGCCAGAAAACCATCCCATCTTGTTTGCGGCAGAGGCAGAAAAGACACCTGAATAGGCATCTCAGAGTGCAAAACCAGCACAAACACTCAGTTACAACATTTCCAGCTCAAAATCAGCCCTATTACTGTTCACAACAGGAAAAAAACTTTTAAAGACATGATTCTTTAGATATATGCCTGGGCCTCATTTGAAGACAACCGGCATTGTTTCAATTTTTAAAAACCATACAACCACCTTATATTTTATGCTTGCAAGGAAAAAGTTTGAAGAATCCACAACTCAAGTGCTGCAAGTGTTGGTACATTCAAAACCAGAAGAAAATACAAGGACAAGGGTCAGGAATAAGAATAAGCTTCCTCACGAGGGGCAGGCACTGATTTCTGGTGACCAGCTACAGGACCCGAGGGAACAGCTGGAGCTGTATTAGGAGAGGTCCAGACTGGACATCAGGAAAAGGTTCCTACCCCAGAGGGTGGTCAGGCACTGGAACAAGCTCTCCAGAGAAGTGATCAGGAGTTCAAGGAACATTGAACAATGCACTCAGGCACATCGTGGGATACTTGGATTGCTCTATGCAAGAGCCAGGAGGTGGACTCCATGATTCATGTGTGTCCCTTCCAGCTCAGGATACTCTGTGATTTCATCTTCACAGAAACTAAGGCAATGTGGACAGGGAAGCATTTTCCCTACTTTTGGCAAGGAAACAATGTTCATCTTCCCAACATTTGTGTATCTCCTATTACTACATAAAAGACCAAGTCATCATCAGAAGAAACAGAGATATATTTCAAGTCAGCAAATAAATAACGAAGTGTACTCTTTACTTACAGCATGTCTATGGTCACAGAAAAGGACATGCTTAATTTTATGGAAGTTTCCAACAGACTACATTAGGAGCCCTTAATTCCCATTCTTACTATGAGGCTGACAATGAGCTAGAAGAAAACCATGTCTGAATATCACCAACCATCTAGTCTCAGAAAACATAAATAAAAATCTCAACTGAAGGAGGAAGGTTGATGTGCTGACAGCATTACTTGAGTCTGTTGTCAAACTCTGCATATCTCTCTTCTTGCATAACTTCAAAATGTTGGATGTATTTGATATGGGTTGTCAGCTTCATACATTTTCATTAAGGAAAATAAGGTCCACATGGAGCATTTTGTCCATGTTCATGCACGCTCTCTGATTTGCAAAAAGCTCTGGGAAATTACATCATCTTCAAGCAAGCATCCCCTGCTGTATTAAAGAATGGGAATTTAAAGCTGTCACATCTCCAGAATCTGAAGTTCTCTTAGAAGCAGTGACCCATCCTCCCTTTCAGTTGAAGGCAGCTCAACAACAAAAAAACCTGAGGTTGTCATATATGCATTCATGTAGCTGATAAAAAAAATTACATAGTCCCCAATGACAGTATTTCTGAGAAAATTTTATACTTCATATGGCACCTATAAATTAGGACTATACAATAAGCCCTTTGAGCTAGGGATTTTAAGAACATATGAGGTGATACACACTTCAATCCACAGCTTTTCCTGGAAACCTTAAAATAAAATTATTTGAGTAATAATCTAAAGGGGTGCCTAGGAAAGAACTTAAGGACTGGGCAAAGTCCTTGAAACCATGAGAGTTGAGCTAGATAAATACATCAAGAGGCCAAAGAATAAGGTACCAAGACCAAGGAGAAGTGGCAAACGTGGAAGAAGAATTTACAAGGAGAGTTTAAGTCTGAGAAATAAAAATCAGAAGGAAAACAGAAGCAAAAGAGAAAAATATACACCACTATGACACGGTTATTATTTTGTAATAGATCTGTTTGGGAATAATTTGCTTTCTTTCCTTATTTCCCACTCTTTCCCCTCCCCCCCCCCCCCCCCCCCCCCCCCCCT